>JPYR01000188.1:3164-34118 GCA_000775305.1 Belgica antarctica
AAGTCGTGTGCGGGTTATTACAGTTGTCTGCGTCACTCGGCCTGTAATAACGTTTGAATGATGCACAAAGTTGTACGAAGGTTGATCTGAGTTGGCTCGAATAAAGTTGTTTATGGCCTGGACTTTCGCAGGGTTGTTTGTGAGTTCAGTGATGAGCTGATTAATTTTGGGATTATTCCCACTCTTTGCCAAGGCTTTGATTCCGGGCATTTGCGCCCTCAGCAGGTCTTTCGAAACCTCTTCACTGAGGGGTGCCGGTGCTTGAAGAAGGCCGAGAATTTCTATGAATGAAAGTTCACGGCGCTTCGTCGAGTTCTCGGTTTCCATGTCGAGGAGTCCTTCAAGCATGCTGTTATACTCAGCTGACTCGACGTTGATGTGCTTGTTCCGCGCTAGCCATTCACATCTTGCTAGATCACTAGAACTTGTGCTGTTGAGCTGTGGTGCCTGGTACTGGACCGGTTCATATTCTAGATAGCTGATTCCGGCGAACGAGTTGGCGCACTGTTGACGCGGATTGCTGAGTTGACTGTCCATGTTGAAGATCTGGTGTGAGTTGAGCGATGGATTGATTATAAATATTCCCTTCAAGAAAACTCCTTGAAAGTGTTAACTGATGAAGCTTTAAACTGATACTGATAATGCACTTGATTTTTTTCGCTTTTATAAAGGTCCAAATTCAGTTCAAATCTACCTGCTTTATCGCAAATGCCCTTTTCGGTGCGAAAAAAGTTTGCTCGGCTAATTTACACACATGGGAGTGGCTTAAACTTTGAATTTTCAGCTTATTAATAACGTTCTCAACAATCAAAAGTATTTGGGATTTCGTATAATCAATAATAAATGCATGATATTTCACACCAGATATTTTCTATTTTCTCGATGTATTCGTAGATTCATATTTTGATGAGTTCAAAAGCTTGTTTCGATAATTCAAAAGACGTGATTTTGTCAAATTATATTAATTATTGGAAAATATTTGATAACTATTGAAAAGATTTCGTAAAATTGACATTCAAATGATTCAAAGCGATGCTGTTCTGCCGTCATAAATGATCGTTTTGATCCAGTTTTAACCAGATGTGTTCACACATCGATCCCAATTTAATGTTCAGCTATCACAGAAAATGCTAGATTTCAGGTAGGAAAACCCGGATTCAAACTTTTGCACTTTTCTTTTTTAACTGAAAACCTAGTCTGCATATTCTAATCTGCTTGTGAACGTGTACGTATGTTTCAACTCGTTAATCGTTTTTCACAAAGTCTACTTAAAGTCAATTTGAAATTATATTGGCATCAACAGTCACTTCTTGTCTACATTTCACGACCTTCACTTTGTTATTAGCTTAAACTTTGCATTCATCGCATCCTTTCATCTCATGTTTACTAAAAACTTCAAGCTCAAAAATCTTGTGAAAAAATGATTCCTTGAAAATAACAAAATTGTTTGATGGAAAAAGCTTGAACTACCATTAAATAACGTTTGGTGATGTGACTGTTTTGCGTGCATCATTCAGGAAATGACATTACATACTCCAAGGAATTAGCACTTTTCTTAAGAACGTCGAAGTGGTTGATTGCAGTATTGCGACTTAAAAGTTTTAACTAAAGCAGATCTTCGACAGTTTTATGTTCTTAACGAGCTTTATCTAGAGTTCAAAAAATTCACGACAATCCATTCAGACTTATTTGAGTTCAATCGTAAACTACAGTTTGTGAACATGAAACAAAATAAGTTTTGTTCAGTCCCAGGAGAAATTTTTGATCCAATCGAAGATCTCCAGGAAATTCAACTGGCTTTGTATTACAGTTGCTTACTGTAGTTCTGGAGTAAAAAAAGTAAAATATATGATATGAAATGTCGATGTAGAAAGAAAAATGTCGATAGAAACGAAGCTGTTTCCGGGTTGAAATTGAATGTCTCACAAACAGCTGATGACAAACTTTCTAGGAAAAATTACTGCGCTGCTTCAAACAAATTCAATTGAGAAACGGTTAAATGGGTCAATGGAGTTTGTTTCTTTGTTTGTTTTTCTTGATCTTATAATAGTTCAGATGAAGTCAAACCACGAAGAACAATTTTTTTTAACATTATTAGTAGACTGGCGTAGCGAGGTTCGCTTTCGTATCATGATTCGCGCAATTTTTTTATCAACTAATGTTTCAATTCCCGTAAAAGCTACGTGATTAAATCTACTTCGACGGACTTCAGCAAGAAACTTACTTCCTTAAACAAGTCCATTAAATCACTAATCTTTAACGGGAATTTGAATATTTGTTGATGACAGTTTTGCGCGAATACGAAAACGAACATCGCTGCGCCGTTCTAATCAATATATTTGTAGAATTATAATTAAACGCAATTATACGAACATACGAACTTTGATATCAATGAAACTAGACGCCTTAATTGAAGAATACGAAAGTCTAGAAACACAAACCTCACATCACAAAATCTGTGTCTGAATCAGCAGTTTTAACAATGAACGACTTGAACGCTGGATTCAAAGTCTGGTTTTTTGCGTTTTGATTTCTACAACAGTTTTTGCATTGAACGCCCTTCTACAAAAGGTGTTACGAAGTTTGGAAAAGCAATGTTTGATTTTGTGTGCACTTAAGTTTTTCAAGCATTTGCTGATGCTAGAAATCAACATGCTAGAAATTAATTAGACAACCTTGAATTTCAAGTACAATGCTGAAAATTTTTCTCAGTTGCATAAATTGACGGTGCACCGTAAAAGAATTTAATTTATTCTTCTCTGAAATTCTCCGTTTGTGATTTTATTAGCTCTAAAGGCAGCTCATTTAAATCCACCAAATTTATATGTGCACCCCATATTCCGAGACGCATCTCCCCTTCATCAGCCACCCCCAACTTACATAAAATAAATATTTTGCACATCAGCCATCATTGCCATGTGGCATCGCCTTATAAAAGCGCACATTTGAACGGAAGAAAAAGAATTCCTACACAATGTGAAGCGTTCATAAAAGGATGATGATGATAATGCACAGCAATTCCCCCATTTCCCTTCTTCACTTTATGTTCTTTTCCGTTCCTTTCTTCTGCCGCTGCCGCTTTCACCTACATTTGCCGACTCCACTTGCCACTTGAGGCAGTGACGGAAGCACACACTCCGAACATCGCTGTAAATCTTTTATTATTTCACAGGAACATCTTCGTTCACATATTTATGTTTATGTTCGGGAATCAAAAAGCATAAATTTAATGCTTTATGGAAAAATAAGCCGACGTGTGAATTTAAGTGTTTTTCCATGAAATTTTCCACGCAAACAAAACACAATTGAATTACACTGGCAAGTGGCGGAAAGCGAGTGACTGTGGCAATGATGTAACAGTTTCTTATCTGTTGTTCAAGTGTGCGGGCATGTGAATGGCTTCCCATCGAAGACAATCGACGATCCCCACAAAGACTGCACACAGCGTGTTCAAGAGTCTGGCATTAAAACGACATAAAAGCGTGACAATAATATTGCAATAATAACATTGATGAGTGGTGGCAGGAGAAAGGCAGCGATGCAGATGGGGAAGTCGTTTGTGCGAAAGAAAATAACACTTAAGATGGCATGCATGTGGATTGGTTTGTACAAAGATGACTTTGGAGAAGACGTGATGATCTGGAACTAATGATTGACTGTCATTTCAATGCAAGTTTTTTAGAAAATATTTTTTTCTGTAGGAAAATTTTGTCAAAAAGCATTTTCAACCCACAAATCTACACAAAAAGTAGTATTCGACACCCTGTTGCAACGAAACCACCATTAATTTGCTCATAAACACTGCAGGTCCGTTCTTAATGATGATTTATTGGCTTGGATGAAGTTATCGATTGTAAGAATCAGAATAAAATTTTTCAACATAAAACTAAACCGGTGTCGGTGATGACGTAACAATAATGACGCAAGTGTCGTCACGAAGCAGGCTTCAGTTGCGTGGAAATAAGTTACAAAATTAATGGCGCATCAATGCGTTCTTGCTGGGGATCTTCTTGACCTTCTGTGGAGTGCTGAAGTCGCTGATGAAAGCGAGAATGTCGCGACGTTCTTTCTCGTCATCGATGCCAATTGACTTCAAGTCGTCGTCGCTGAGGGTGAACAGCACTTTCAGGTTGATCTAAAAATAGCTATTTGAGTCTCGATTCGAAGTGTGTCTCAAGCACTCACTTCTTCTTTCTCGAAAATTTCAATGCGATGCGACAGTTTCAGGTCCTTGAGCACCGTCTTTACACTCAAAGTCTTCTCCAAGTCGGAATTCGCGTCTTCGACTTTCATTGGCTTGTGCACGCATGCACGGCGGCGGTGTTTGTCGATGTCCGAGGGCCTAGAAGGTTACAAAAGCGTTTTAGTTTCGTCATAATTGACGAAATGAAGCCAGAAAACTTACTTGAAGTCACGACGCTTGATAAATGCAGATGGCGAGTCTTTGCTCTTCACAATTGGGCTGATGTTCGGTGACTTAAGCTGCATGAAAGCTGAACGGGCGGCCGGTGACCGATTTCGGCCCATTAAGGGTGTCTTTGTGGGTGCCAGGAACATAATCTGGTCTGAGATGTTCAAAGTGCTGGGCGAGTTGTACAAGTTCAAAGAGTTGCTTAACCCTAAACTTCCGTTCAGCGACACATTTAGGTTTGGGGATGGCTCTAGAAGAGATTTTCATGAGATTCACATTAAATTCGGTAGATTCACTCGATACTTACTAGCTTCCAAGGCTGACATCGTAAAAATTTGGTTGCTTAAAGTAAAAAATAATTCACACAAAATTAAATTATTAGAACTTTCAGCGTCTACTCAACAAGAGGCAAAAATGACAAGTGAGTTCACTGCCACATCGAGGCTGTGTCGAGTGTCACCGAGTTGAGAACAAAAGCCATCGATAAAGAACAATTGAAGTACCATTCAAGCTGGAAGAGTTTTGAGATAGAAGCAACAGTTTCTCTCGGAAGCTGGGATGGTTGTCAGTGATGTCACTCGGTAGTTTTTGGTTCATTTTATGTTCTCAGAGTTGTGTTGATAACAAAACTTCAAGTTACATTTTGAAAAATCAACTCGACATCACTGTCAAATCGACCACAGCTGACTGTTGCTGATAGTTTTCTCTTAAAATCTTCTCTGAAGTGTCGAGCAAAGCTTGAACTGATTCCAACTGCTTCGTACGAAAGGATTTCAATGATAATAAGAATTTCTGTTTCGTTTCTGTTTCGGGATTATTGAATTTTCTGCTTTCTGAAGCTAACGCATTAAGCGAAATTTTTATTGCGATCCATAAATCATAAGAAGCAATAAGAGAGTTGCGGGATAATTTAATATATCTCGTTAGCTTGTCTTCCTGCTGCTGCTTGGGAAGCCTTAGAAAGCAAATAAAATTCAGCAGAAAAAGCCGAATACGAAAAGAATTCATGTTCATCGATTAAAAAGAATTTTAATTGCATTTCTTGGAGCTCCCGATGGAGCAGAATTATTGCTCGAGTTTTATGTTTAACCACCGATAATGAATCAAGACAAACAATTAAGAATCGCTCGAGAAATGCGAGGCGATTAAGAAAATGAAATAATTTATTTCCTTTTTGTTTTTGTCTTCGCAAATTGGATTTGTTGAATCAAAAATGATTTCCTTGCAAACCTAAGCGCCACTTAATGTAACTAATTAGTGAGATTTATGTCACCCATGAGGGCAGTGTCGTTTAGACAGTCGGGCAAAAAAGCTCGAGACAAGCCATCGCTGTCACATTTAATGGCAAAAAAGATGTGACAACGGGAGAATAACAATTGGTGGGACAGAACAGCTTTGGGAATCTTAAAATATGCTTAATTCGTGGGGTGGAAAGTGTTTCGGCTTGACTGCAATTAGGTTAGTTTAATTATAGATTAATAAGAAAAGTTTGTAGAGGTCAAAAGGCGGTAAGACATTGTTGGACGTATCAGAATTTCTTATTTTTTGGTTATGGTGGTTAAAAGCGCCACCTGGTGGAGTTTGACATCAATGCAAATCCCACCAGGTGGCGTAGTGGTCTTGAAAATTCGATTCAATTTCTATGAACGAAAAAAAGTACAAGTGAACTGCTTTTCAAAGCTTCAATGTTGGTTCAATGTACTCAAAAAGAATTTTCTACCTTTAAAACATTCACCAACATGACTCGAGAGATTAGCCAAAAGTGTAGCCACTCATGTTCATCGCCAGTGTCTTGAACATCCGCCCATTCCGTCTAATTTAATTATTTCCACAGCAATTTCCTAATGTCAAGCTTGACCAACTTTTTCCAGATTTTCTCAAGGATTTGCGACTTTCCTTCTCGATACAACGACACACCTGGGACGAATAAAGGAACTTTGAGTGCTGCAATGAGATTCGTGACAGTCATCAACAAGATCACCCCCCAAATTACTTTCCATTTCGTATAAAACGCTGGAAATAAAACGTTTTTCAATAAGCGCAGCTTCGTTTTGACAAAATTGTCTCGTAATTTATTTCTTTCGTTGCGACGTAAATCTATTCATGGAGAGTGGAAAAAAGTTTTGAAAACTTTCTGAGACGATTTTCCGTGAAAATCGCTTAGCATGGGAAAACTTTTCGCATTATAAGCTTCATTTGTAATCCGTGGATTGAATAAAACGTCTCAAAAAGTGTCTTGAGATTCCGTGAACGCGATTCCCAAAGCGAGCGAACAAGCTGAGATGAAACCATTTTAAATGTTAATGAGCTTTGTACTTCAGTTTTAATGCAATGGAACTTTGCTTCTTCGCTATCTTGGCTTCGTGTCACACGAAACCGACGAAAACTTTCCCAGTCCATTTGAAAATTAGAAAAGTTTTCCGGCAGCAAACTTTGATTTATAAATTTCCGCAAAGTTTTCTTCACTTTTTCGGTTCACGTTTCGGCTCCAAATTCGTCATGTCACAGCAAATTAACGAGTCAACCATCGATCGCGTTTCAACGAAGCATGTCGAGCGGAACAGAAGAATCTTGAAGCATTACTTTGAGCGGACTTTTATCGAACGTGCATTTGAATTGATGTCAGATACTGCTGGAATGCGGAGATTTTACTGGGCAGTCCAGCGCTTGAAGGAAGTTTTTCACAGAAGTGAAGTTGACCGCAGTCGAAGTGCGACTTATGCGATTCATCATCCTAAAAAACCGGTCTTCAGACCTTCAGCCAATCAAACTCTATCACAGCAAGCACAATGTCAAATGATGCCAGCCTGCCAATCACCGTCTGAAGAAATCGTCGAGATTTCCGGTGACTCGAATTGCTTCCACTGTGCAGAACAGTGTTCAAACCAAAATCAGAGCTCAGAATATTTTGATGCAGACACCAGCCCATCCAGCAACAACCAATGCCAGTGCAAAAGTGCTTCGTCGTCGAATATAAGTCAGCAGTCGTGTTTATCACCAAAAACTCCCGACAACGCTTGCGCCCTTCCAATTCCTGTAGCGCCGGTTGCAAAACCAAGGCGTGACAGACAAAACAACGATGAATCAGCACGCGCAGCGCTCTTCCGGACTCCACCGTCACAAGGTTCGCCTTGTTCGCCTTGTTCGTCACCAAAAACCCCTGAAAATGTTCCGGGATCTTGTCCGCCACCGCCAGTAGCCCCACGACGACCAGCTCCGCAGTCTCGACGTGACAACTACAGTCAACAAGCTGCCGACGGTTATGCTGGAACTCCAACATCAGGTCAACAACATGTTCAGGTTGTCATCACCCGACCAAGAGTGCAAGGCGTTCGTCGTATCGAGTTAGATCACAGCGTCAACGATGAAGACATCGAAACCGTCAACAGGATCATTGGAAGCATGGCGCCAGGCACTTTCAACGATACGATCGTGTCGGTCACTGCTAGAAGCACCAAAATTCAACCAGGAAGATACAAACTGTACAAGAACATGAGATTCTGAATAAAATCGCAGGAAACAGCGACAGTTTTCTTTAGTTTTTGGAAGTTCGAATTTATTTTGATAGAAAGTCGATTAAAATTTGCGATCATGGAGTGTCTCGCTGATTCACAGCGGACCTTCGTCGAAAACTTTCTCAACCATTCGAAACGAGTGATGAAGTGTGGATTCTCGTTTCTCTTTGCGCACCCAGAACACTTGAAAGAAATGAACGAAATACTGCGGGTGATCCAACTGATGGAATGCAACATGCAAAAGTCGCCGGCGGAGAAATCGCGCACTCAACCGCTTGTCAGAGAAGCTTACATTGGCTACATCATCAAGCTGACAAGACTCGGCTTCGAGTACATAAAATTGCATCCCTGCGAGTACGACGACATCGCTGAATTGAACAAAATTTCACGAGACTATGAACTGCTGCAGCGGATGCGTCAAGCAGCAAAAATAAACCGGAAATGCCACGAGAAGAAAATTCTTCCAGAAGCGAATCGAGACAACCGAGGCTATTGTGCAAACAGAACTTACGACGTCAAGCCCAAAGTTGTGAATTCTGAAGACCGTGAGTGGGAAGACACCTTGAACCAGCTGCAAAACTTGACCAAGAAGTTCGACAAGATCCAAGTGAAGCTTGAGACTGAGTGCATGAAGCCGCAACACTGCAAGCCACTGCCACGATCGATTTGCAAACTTGTGTCCACCGAGAAGACTCTGAAGAAGTTCAACAAAAAGTTGGAAACGAGACTTGAAGAAATCCAATCTAAGAAGAAGCGCAGGATGTACAAGCAGAAATACAACGACGAAACCAGTGATGTTTACTCGGACTCGGACAAAGATTCATCGGAAGTGATGCTTAGCGTTGAAAATTTCAATCAAATCAGTCCGAAACCGTCTTACGAAAAGCCGCGCGCAGGCAAGATCGAACGTCACATGGTCATCCCGATCTACACCAACGAAAAACTCAAGATCAAGCCGTGTTATCACGTCACAAAGTCACCGTACGACGGAACTGTGCAGGTTGAGATGAGTTTTGGGTTCGAGAACGGAGTTTTATTTGAAGATAAGGTGGTGCAAAAGATTTGCATTGAAAATGCCTTCCCCAAGCGAAATTCTCGTCCTAGAAAGAAATAAAATGAAAATTTCATAGCAAACATTTGAAAAATTTGATTTTAATCAAACCAGAAAACTTTTGGATACAAAATCTAACATTTTTCGGAGTCAAACATTTCTAAATTTTCAGTGAAAACTTTGTAACAAAATGTGCACACCGTTGATTCTTCCTTCCTCAATCCCATCAGTGCCAGATGCATCACGAAAACAACTTGCACACTCAAGTCGCGTGAACTTCAGTCAACATGAAGCCGAAAGCAGCTTCGGATCTCCAAAATGGGTTCGCCAGCAAGTCCAATTGATCAACAATCGTCAGAAGGTGCCTTGCGCTCGTCAAATTGACTTGCACCAAAGCGATTCTGATGGAAACACTGGAACTAACATCGAAACCCAAAAACTCAACAAAAGATGCAGTCAGAAACTCATGTGGAAGTACGACTTCATTCTCAAGAACAAAATGATGAAAGAACACCTTGCGTTGCCACCATCGGAGACCAGTTCCATCATGTACCGACAAAATGAGTCTAACAAAACATTGACTTTGCCGCACTACCAGTTCAAAGGCTGCTACAACACTTGCCACTGCTATCCGCAACGACGAGCAAAGTGCTTTCCCGCTGCAGCCCCAATTGCATGCCTTCCAATGGTTCACCGCACGAAGTTTTCAGATCGGCCGTTGTCACGTGACGATGTCAAGACTCCGACAAGACAAACATTGCAAAAAACTTACACGATCAAACTTGACAAAAGATTCTTGAAAAAAGAAGATTAAAATCTCAGTCGTCAATGAAATTTCTTCCTTTCTTTTCAACTTCATTTTCGGTCTAAATTTTCAGTTAACATGGAGCCAACTTTAGAAGAAGTGATGGATAGCATCGACGATGTGTGCAACATCTACGAGAAATTGACGGCGATTATCATGGAACATGGATACGAGTTCATTCGAATGAAACACGCTTACGGTGATATCAACGGGATTCAGGAAGTTTTAACCGCTTTGGACGTGCTCGACTCAGTTTTTACGAACGTCACCGGTGAATCCAACGTGCCGAAATCACCTCAGTGCGTGAAACAAGTCCCAAGCAAGCCACCGCCTGTACAACGTCCGGTTTCGAAGCAAAAGTTCCATAAACCAAAGATGTTCAAAACTTCACCTCGAATGTTTTTCACAGAATCGAACAAGCAACCAGTGGAAGTCGAAAACATTCCGAAAGAAACTGTCTTGATCAACAATAACGTCGACTTTCTGAACGACATGATGCAACAATTAACAGAAACTGTTGGCAATTGGAATGTAAACCCCGACGAAATGTTGTATGACGATGGAAGTTTCAGCCCTAAACCTAAATCACCACCCAAAGTAAAGGCTGCAAACGTACAGAAAAACCCTAGACGAGTCGCACCACGAACGATCAACGTCGGTGGTGTTGAAATCGACCCAAACAAGCGCGTCAAGATTCTGAAGCTGAAAAGAGCTTTGACAGACGTCATTACCAACCAGGTCGTTGAACAGTTGAAAGATTTGAAGCTGCGAGACAGCATTGGTGGAAAACTCAACAGCTCCGTTGATGTTGGTGGCCTCAATCTTCAGATCTAAGAATGAATAAAATTTTATGACTGGAACAGCGAAATTCATTTTGTAACGGTTTTTTAAAATAAAAATTCCGACAGTTGAGAGAAGGCTCCGTCGATTGTGGGGAAGGATCGAAAACCACCATGAATAAAACCACCATGATGAAAACCACCAGAAATTTGTGTTATTCGATGAAAACAACCAAGTTCAAAATCGAAGAAAACCGTAAAAAATTTATTTTTATGTCACACCATCTTTTCCCAGCAGAAGCATGATCTCCCTGATGGTTTATTCCAAGACAAAATAAAAATGTCTTCTTCCCTAATTCACATGCTGGTAAGAGATGGTGTTGTTGTTGTTGTTTACTTTGGGCGCTTGAATTTCCATGTTTTTTTTATAAAATTTAACGGTTTCCCCGATTTTGAATCTTGGTGGTTTTCAATCCTTCCCCGTTTGTGAGGCTGAGGGAGTGAAAACTACGTTCTTAGCCGACATAATCGGCCATCTTGTTTGTCGTTACTGTCTTACCCGATTCTTGATCGATTAAAAGTTATTCTAAGCGCTTATTTAAAGTTCAAAAACTCGTAGATTTGTACGCAAGTACCTGCTAAGACCCGAAAAACTCGATTTTCTCAGCAATCACAAGAAATCCGGAAAAAATGTCGAGACGTGAAAAGTAAATTTCTCGCTTTCCCCAAATTCGCTATGAATCAGTTATTTTCGCACACAGAACCGTGCTGAAGCTCATGGAGGATGCTAAGAAGAAGTATTTCCACCGCGACTACGAATCCGCTATCAACTTGTACACGCAAATCATCGAGATGGATCCGAACAACGCAGCCTGCTGGAGTTTCCGAGCGAACATGAGAAATAATCTCGGCCTCACTGCTGAAGCGTTGCAGGACTCGCTCAAAGCCATCGAGTTGGATCCGAAGGTTTGCTACTTGACCTACATCAGAGTCGTAAAATGTAACTTGCACTTCGGCAACTTTGGAAGCGCTCGAGAATTCGTCGCCAAGTACAAAGAGCATTTTCCCGATTACTGGAATTTAATTGAAGACTTGGCTATGCTTCTGGAGTCCATGGAAAGCTATGAAGCCGCTGCCAATGAAAATTTCAAAAGATGCCACTTTTCGGAATGTCTGATGGAATGCAATACGATGCTCAGAACAGCCGTTGGATGTGAACGATTCAAGAGTCTTCAAGCGAAGTGTCTTCAGCAACTCGGAATCGACGCTGCTGGGCCATCGGCATCCACTTCTGTAGCCGGTAACACACCTGCTGGACGGTTCACTTCAAATAAAAATCGCAAACTCGCATTTCAAGAAAACAGCGTCGATTACATAGTTCCTGAAGTGAATAAAATGAGAATCTTGAGTGAAATCAATCTCGATCAGCATCAGAATCCCAAGATGCTGGAACCAACGCCGTCATTTCAGTGCTTCAAGGGTCCCATCGGAGAATCTTCAAGAGCAAGCAGCCGCCGACTGAAGCGACATAATGATTCGTACAAGCTCGCCATGGAGAACAACGTGATGCCAAGAGATGAACCCAAGCTCGCTGGTCCCGCTCCACTCCAGGAACTGATTCCTGTCACTCGCAAGCGCTCGTACGCTAAGGTCGGTCAAATCCTTAAGACAACGAAGTCCCTCTACAGCATCTTTGGATCGAATTCCGATTCTGCTATGCAGCCACCGCAGACTCCCGTCAAGCGAACTCCGATCCAGACTCACAAACAGCTCGTCTCTTGTGTTTTCGGTGCGCGCAGAAAAGTGTTGGCACGCGAATCCAGCAAGTTGAGAACCTACAAGGAAACTGAAGTTTAAAGGCCGAAGCAGGTTTAATCTTCAATTATCATTAGTTCTACAAGAAATCATCGTCTAGTTTTAAGTCATCATTGAATTATCTAAATCCGTCATCAAAAATCATTCAGTTAAATGATTAGTCGAAAATCATCAAAAGTCATGATCATCGTCAGTGCAATTCTTAAGATCTTAACTAAAATCACCGTGCGTCGGCATCGACTCATCACCAACGGTTATTAACTTAATTAAAATGCTCTTATCAGCACCCAAACAAAAAAAAACTTCAATAAAGCGGCCTAGTTGCAACAAGTTGCTTTCACTCTCGAAGCCGTTTCCTCGCCGACCACAAACGTCGCCATAGAAACATGAAAAAAGTTTTTTCACATAAACAGATTTTTTTTCTCCATTCCAGCAGACACCGCAGCAAACTTTTCATTTGATTTTCGCTAATTTTCACACTTTTCACAGAAAGTCATGAGTAAATACCTGAAAAACTTGCACAAGCCGTGCGACAAGCTCGACAAGTATGACAACGAGCCATACATGAAGAACCCGCTGCTGAAGCTAAACCTGGCGGAAATCCGGAAGTACCGCAGACAGAACAAACTCGAGGAATCGGCTGCGAAGGTGAGAATTTGAAATTTTGTTGCAGTAAAGTCGGTTTAGGTCAAAGCTTCCGTTTTTAGACCAAGATTCAGCTGTGCCGGAAGCCGCCTGATGATGACGACGATGACAACCATCCGAACGCTGACATTCCGGCGTTCGTTCACATCCAAAAGCTCCGTTTCTATGCACGAAACACTCCAATTCCCAAAATGCTGAAGTCGACGGAACTGAAAATCCTGAAATATTCCGAGAAGCGATTGCGTGACAAGTACCCGTCAATAGTCAGCGAATACATGGCGGAAGTGCACGAAGAACACGACCGGCTGATGAAAGCCTACAGCATGAACAAGCTGCTGAAGCCGCTGCCAGACGATTTCGTTCCAGCCCGTGACACTTTTCAGTTCAAACGACTTGGGCGAACGGAAAACTACGAAAACTTCTTGAAAAATCGCAACAAGATTGAACAAAGCCTGATGCTGCTCTACCCGTTTGTTCGATGCATTCACTTCTACTCGGACATCGATTTCCCGTTGATTCTCAACGACTTCAGTAAATACCGCGACATGGGCGAACTGGGAGTCCACGACATCCGCGACTTTACCAAGAGAGATCTCGCCGAGAACTCAGCGTTCATCATGAAAGTTTGGTACCCGAAGATCGTGAAGATCATAAGGACCCACTACGGCCGCTCAAACAAGTACAAACTCACTCGCAAGCAATGGCAGAAAGCTTTGAACTGCGCAACCGGATTGATCGTCCGAGAAATCAACAACTTAAAAATGCGAACAATCGAACATCTCAACGAAGTCATCCTGCAAAGCTCGCAAATCCCGTTCCTGAAGATCATCGCGATTTGCGAAAGCCACATCGACCTTTGCCCGACACTGGAAGAGATTTTTGAGATGTACCACAGTTTCATTGGTGCGTTTATTAGGTGGAAATTTTGGTTTCAGGGCTAAGGATGTGTCGATAAGTTACGTCACAGCTTGGGTTGTGAGGTTTTCACAATAAAAGTTGTTCCTTCTTGGCCCTAGCGACACTTTCATTCTGACTAAAATTCTCAAAATCATGTTGACATCACTTTGAAACATCCCCGATTTCTCACCTTACAACTTCCGTTCCAGACATCATAAACGAAATCGGCAACAACCTCGATCCCCTTGAAGTTTTTATCGACCGCTCCAAGTTCGAGAACCAGCGGATGAACATTAAGATCGTGCTGGGCGACATCGTTCTCCAGAATGTACACGAAAGAATTCAGCAATCTCTCGAGGCGTCTTACGCGCCGATTCACATTTACCTCGAGTCATTTCAAACTGACTTTCAAGGATTGAGATTAGACCAAGTTAAGAAGGATCTCGACGAGTATCTGGTGGTTGAGCGAGACTTCGAAGAGTACTTTGAAGTGGTGCAGACTTACCAGGTTTACATCGACAAGCTGAAAATTCTAGTACAGAAGGAATTCTTCAATGAAGCTATCATCAGCCAGTCTGAAGCAATTGAAAGTCTGAGACGTATTGGTGAAGGCTGTATCAAGAGAATCATCGATGAAATTGTCAGCAAGCACAAGGCGGAAATCCGCGGGATCTGTAACGAATACGAAGAAATCAAAAGACGTGCTTTGGAGGTTCCAAAAACGACTGAACATCTCTTCGAAACCGGCGAATACTTGCTACACGTGAAAAAGACGGTCATCGATGAACTCGGCGAAAGGATCCGCCTTACGCTGAATATCAACGGACAAATAGTGGACTTGACTGAGTTGGACGATGAACACAAGCAACTGCAGTTAGAGGTCGTCAATTGGTATTTTAACACGTCGCAGATCTTTGAACTCGGCGGCAGCAACTTTGAAGCCATGAAATACCAGTTCGAAGACAAGCTTTCGATTGTCTCGAAGCAAATGCAAGAGAGACTAAAAGAAATGGCGCCGAATCTGACTGTAATCAACGACATGGTTGAGCCGACCAAGTTCAAGGAGTACTCGAGGGTGTTGCAGAAATTTACCGACGAAATCATCGTCTTCGACGACCACGTCAAGTGG
Source organism: Belgica antarctica (assembly GCA_000775305.1). Taxonomy (NCBI): domain Eukaryota; kingdom Metazoa; phylum Arthropoda; class Insecta; order Diptera; family Chironomidae; genus Belgica; species Belgica antarctica. The sequence continues at coordinate 18,212 of JPYR01000188.1, forward strand.
CTGAACAAAGAAGAAACGCTTTTCAAGTTCCCGAAGACGCAATCGTCACTGCTGGAAGACATGAAGTCGTTTGTGGTTCCATTTTCCGGTCTGGTAAAGCTGTGCATCAAGTGGTATCGCTTCTACGAGGTGGGGATGGACGGATGCTTCGAATATCTCGACCCGAAGCTCGTGCAAGAGACGACAGAAGATTTTCTTAAAGAATACCAGAAAACTCAGAAGTTTTATCGCAACAAAATCAAGTCAGACACTGAGAATCCTGAATGCAAGTTCAAAGGTCAGTTGGAAGACCCGGACATTGAGAAGCTGCCAGCGCCGTTAAAAATCTGTGCAAGGATGATTCAAACTATCAAAGACTTCCGCATCGGCGTGCACATTGTGACGATAATGTGCAATCCAGCATTGCGCGAACGTCATTGGTTGGAAATGTCGGAAGTCGCTGACATGGATCTGCAGCCCGACGCTGGCACAACCTTGCGAAAGATCATAAATTTGAACCTGCAATGTTTGGATGATTGCGAGATCATCTCGATTGGCGCTTGCAAGGAACTTCTGCTCCAGCAAAACCTCGAAGCGATGATACGCGAGTGGGACACAGTCAACTTCACAACGATGGACTACAAAGCCACAAGTTACAAAATTCTCAGCAGCGTTGACGACATCACGACGCTATTGGACGATCACATCATTAAGACACTGTCGATGCGAGGAAGCGCGTTCGTAAAACCAACCGAAGTTGAAGTCAAAGAATGGTTTGCCAAGCTTATGCGAGTTCAGTCAACCATCGAACAGTGGGGCAAGGTTCAAGTCACTTGGCTTTACTTGCTTCCAATTTTCACGTCCAAAGACATCGTCGCGCAAATGCCGGAAGAAGGAAGATTGTTCACTCAAGTTGACACAATTTACAAACGATACATGATGGCCGTTGTAAAAGCACCAAACGTCATGGAAACGGCTTCTCAACCAGATCTGCTGGAAGCGATGACTGACTCGAACACCATTCTTGAGAATGTGCTGCTAGGTGTCAGCAACTACCTCGAACGTAAGCGACTGTACTTTGCGAGGTTTTTCTTCCTGTCCAATGACGAGATGCTTGAGATTTTGTCGGAAACCAAGGATCCACTTCGAGTTCAACCGCATCTCAGCAAGTGCTTTGAAGGCATCAACAAACTCCACTTCAACAAATCGTATGAAGCCTTGTCGATGATCAGCGTGGAGAAAGAAGAAGTTCATTTCCTTGAGAAAGTTTCGACTGAAGCCGCACGTGGAAGCGTCGAGAAGTGGCTGCTTCAAGTCGAAGAACAAATGCTGTCGTCAATCAAGGACCAAACTGCGAAGAGCCTTGACGATTATAAAATCAACGACCGCACCATTTGGATCACGAAATGGCCGGGCATGGTTGTGCTGGCAGTGTCGCAGATATATTGGTCGATGGACATCGAGTTGCACTTGACATCGAACGATCCAAGAACGCTTAAAAACTATTATGAGCAACTCCAAGACCAGCTTCACGACACAGTCGCGCTGATTCGAAGCAAGTCCATCAGCAATCTTCAGAGAATCACGACTAAAGCGTTGATTGTCATCGATGTCCATGCAAAAGACGTCGTGGAAGATTTAGTCAAAAGCGACATCAAGACATCGAACGACTTCCAGTGGCTCCGACAACTTCGCTACTACATGATCGAAGAAGAAGTCAAAGTCAACATAATCAACGCCAGTGTTCGCTTCGCCAACGAGTACTTGGGAAACTCAGATCGTCTTGTCATCACACCGCTGACTGACCGTTGCTACATCACGCTGATGTCTGCTTACCAGCTGCATTTGAATGGCGCACCTGAAGGACCTGCTGGCACGGGAAAGACGGAAACGTAAGTTTTGAATTAATTTGTCGACAAATTTAACAATTTTTCATCCCAACAGCACAAAAGATCTCGCGAAAGCCCTCGCCGTTCAATGCAAAGTCTTCAACTGCTCGGAAGGCCTCGACTACAAATCGATGGGAAAGTTCTTCAAAGGCCTAGCGTCGTCCGGTGCTTGGGCGTGCTTTGACGAGTTCAACAGAATCGACCTCGAAGTTCTCTCAGTGATTGCACAGCAAATTCTCTCGATTGTGCAAGCAGTGAGAAGTGGCGCCGAGAAATTCATGTTTGAAGGCACGGAACTGACTTTGAACCCGGCTTGTTACGTGTGTATCACGATGAACCCTGGCTACGCAGGGAGAAGTGAACTGCCTGACAACTTGAAGGTTCTTTTCCGGTCGGTCGCGATGATGGTTCCGGACTACGCGCTGATTGGCGAGATTTCACTTTACAGCTACGGCTTTGATAACGCACGTCCACTCTCGGTCAAGATTGTGACGACGTACCGGCTGTGCTCGGAACAGCTGAGCTCGCAAAATCACTACGACTACGGCATGCGAGCTGTGAAGACGGTGCTGTCGGCTTGCGGAAATCTCAAAAAGCAATTTCCGGACGAACGTGAAGATGTTTTGCTGCTGAGAAGCCTTTTGGACGTGAATTTGCCCAAGTTCTTATCGTTCGACGTTCCGCTGTTCCATGGAATCATTTCGGATCTGTTCCCCGGTGTTGACTTGCCAGAAGTCGACTACGAACTTTTGACTGCCGTGTTCAACGAAGTTTGCGAATCGATGAACCTTCAGCCCAAGGTCGAGTTTCTGACGAAAGTTATTCAGACTTTTGAAATGTTGATTGTCCGGCACGGATTTATGATGGTCGGGTCGCCGTTTTCCGGGAAGACCAGCACGTTGAAGGTTTTGGCTGCGTGCTTGACGAAGCTGTTTGAAACGAATCCCTATTCCAATCCTTACTTCAAGAAGGTCCAGTGGGACACTGTGAACCCTAAATCGATCACGATGGGCCAGCTTTACGGCGCTTTCGACCCAATTTCCTACGAATGGAGCGACGGAATCGCAGCAACGATGTTCCGTGACTACGCAAGCGACCCTTCACCCGACCGGAAGTGGATTGTGTTCGATGGACCAGTGAGTGCAGATTGGATCGAGAACATGAACACCGTTTTAGACGACAACAAGAAGCTGTGCTTGACTTCGGGTGAAGTCATCACGATGTCATCGGAAATGTCGATGATTTTCGAAGTGATGGATTTAGCACAAGCGTCTCCAGCCACGGTCAGCCGGTGCGGCATGATTTACCTCGAATCAGTGTCTTTAGGCTGGGAAGCATTCGCCTTGTCTTGGTTCAACAATTGCAACCCAATGTGGGCTAATGAAGAACACAAACCGATTGTTATGGCAATGTTGAGATGGATTCTCCCCGACGTGGGTTCATCAAACGCGTTTTCAAAAAGAATTTTTGATGAAATTTTATTTATTCCAGTGCCTGACCTACATTCGGAGAAACTGCTATCAATTTCTGCAACCCGGCGAGATAAACATTGTCTTGACGACACTTTCCATTTTTGAGATGCTTCTGAACGACGCTTGCGAAGAGAACCCGGAAGAATACGCCAAGTTCGTCACGTCGTGGTTCCAGGCGGCGATTTCCTATGCCGTCATGTGGGGACTGAGTGGAACCATGTCGACAGACTCACGCGCTAAGTTTGACGAGTTTTATCGTGAGGTGAGTTCTTGAATGTTAGGAATTTCCTTCAACTTTTATCAACATTTCCGTGTCAACAGATCTGGAACACGCCCCTTCCCGTCGAGGTCGGCAAAGTCGAGGTGTCGGTCCCTCCCGACGGATTAATCATCGATTACTGCTACATTTTTAAGCAGAAGGGCGCTTGGAAGTACTGGCCTGACCTCGTCCGTGGCATGAAGATTGAAACGGGAGTCACAGTTCAAATTCCGACCATCGACACCGCCCGATACTCGTTCTTGTTCAACCTCCACTTCAAATATCAGCGCCCGTTCTTGCTCGTCGGCCCAACTGGAACGGGGAAATCCTTCTACATCCAAAATAATCTCATGAAGCTGCCCGAAGACAAGTACAGCCCGACCTTCGTGACCTTCACGACCCAAATCACAGCCAACCAAGTTCAGGAGTTGATTCTCTCCAAACTGATTAAACGACGCAAGGCGGTCTTTGGACCTCACAAGGGTCAAAAGTGCGTGATGTTTATCGACGACATGAACATGCCCAAGAAGGACGAGTACGGCGCACAGCCGCCAATCGAGTTGATTCGGCAGTACTTCGACAAGAAGCACTGGTACGACACAAAAGAGACTTCGAAAATATTTCTCGAGGATTTGATGATAATCGCGGCTTGTGGGCTTCCGGGCGGATCAAGACAAGACGTTTACGCGAGATTTCTGTGCCACTTCAACATCTTCGCCATTAATTTGTTCTCGGACGACACAAACTTCAAGATTTTTCAGTCGCTGCTTCTCGACATCTACAAACGCATTGGACACTCGACGGACGTGATTCAAAGCTGCAATAACATCGTGAACGCAACTCTCGACGTTTACAACTTCGCCATCACTGGAATGCTGCCGACGCCAGCTAAATCCCATTACGTGTTTAATCTTCGTGACATTTCACGCGTCATTTCCGGTTGCGCTTTGTTGCGTAAAGAATCAACAGACACGAAGAAGATGTTCGGAAAAATCTGGTGCCACGAAGTGCTTCGAGTGTTCTTCGATCGCTTGGTTGATGCCGAAGACCGAAACCGAGCTTTCCAAAAGCTCAACGAGTGCTTGAAGAATCATTTCAAAGAGAAGATGAGCGAACTGTTCGAGGATCTCTGCCCGGACGGCAAGTTGGACCACGTCAAGATGAACGGGTTACTATTCGGCAGCTATTTTGACTTGGACACAGACCACGAAGAAAGAAAATACGAACTCGTGCCAAACGTGACTTCATTGCGAAATCTTGCCTACCAATGCCTTGAAGAATACAACTCGACGCACAAGGCAAAAATGGACATCGTGCTGTTCGAATACGCACTTCAGCACTTGAACAAGATTTGTCGAATTCTAAGCTTGCCTGGTGGTTCTGGGCTGCTTGTTGGAATGGGCGGTAGTGGTCGGCAATCTTTGACAAAACTTGCATCTATGATCCTCAACCAAAGCTTGTTCCAACCGGAAATCACGAAAAACTACGGGCTGAACGAGTTCCGTGATGACTTGAAGTTGATGATGAAGGAAGCTGGTGGGCAAGGCAAGGACACAGTTTTCCTGTTCACTGAAGGCCAGATGAAGATGGAAGAGTTTCTTCAAGACATCGACTGCTTGCTGAACCTCGGTGAGGTCCCGAACATCTTTCAAATCGACGAGAAACAAGAAGTTCTTGAAATGGTTCGACTGGCAGCGCAGGGCGGCAACAGAAACCTCGACATCCCACCGCTTCAAGTTTTCCAGTTCTTCGTGAATCGCTGCAAAATCAAGCTTCATTTGATTCTTTGTTTCAGTCCGATCGGATCGTCATTCCGAAACCGACTGAGATTATATCCTTCACTCGTCAACTGCTGCACGATTGACTGGTACGACGACTGGCCTGAAGACGCGCTTGAAATGGTAGCGCAAAAGTACATAAAAGTTGTTGAGATTCCAGACGATGTCAAACAGAACGTCGTGAAAGTGTTCAAGCACTTCCACATCACCGCTCTGCAGATCTCAGACGAGTTTTACAACGACACGGGTCGAATCACTTACTTCACGTCCGCCAGCTACCTCGAGCTGATCAAATCTTTCTGCGATCTCATCGGCAAGAAGCAGAAAAACGTTCTCGAGATGAAGATGCGGTACTTGGTCGGTCTGGACAAGCTCAAATCTGCAGCTGAAACGGTCGCGCAGATGCAAATCGATCTGGAAGAGAAGCAACCGCAACTCATCGTGCTGGCTGAAGAGTCGAAAATAATGTTGGAAGAAATCGAAAAAGAATCGCTTGAAGCAGAACTCGCGACTGAACAAGTCAAACGAGATGAAATTGTTGCGAACAAGCAAGCAGCGGAATCTCTCGCTTTGAACGCTGAGTGCGAGAAAGATCTTGCCAGTGCGATTCCAATTCTTGAAGACGCCATTCAATCGTTGAACACTTTGAAACCGACTGACATCACGTTAGTCAAGTCGATGAAGAACCCGCCAGACACTGTCAAACTCGTCATGGCTGCTGTTTGCGTCATGAAGTCGGTTCTGCCTGACAAGGTCGCTGATTCAGACGGTAAAAAGGTTCTCGACTACTGGGGACCATCAAAACGACTCTTGAGCGACCTTCAATTCCTGCAATCACTCAAGGATTACGACAAAGACACGATCAAGCCTGAAATCATGGTGAAAATCAGGAAAGAATTCATTCCGCACAAAGATTTCCAGCCCAGCATCGTCGCCAAAGCATCCAGTGCCGCTGAAGGTCTTTGCAAATGGATCATCGCAATGGATTTGTACGATGCAGTGGCAAAGGTCGTCGCGCCGAAGAAGGCGAAGCTGGAAGAATCCAAAAGGAAATACGCAGAAACGATGTTGTTGCTGGTTGAGAAGCGAGAACTTGCATTGCAACTTGAACTGCGAGTTATAAAGTTGAACAATGACTTGGACGAAGCGACACTTCGACGGCAAGCGGTGGAAGACGAAGTCGAAATGTGCCAAAAGAAGCTCATTCGAGCTGAAACACTTCTGGGAAGCCTTGGCGGTGAAGGAGATCGCTGGGTCAGTTCAGCTGGCGAACTTCAGTTGATCTACGACTGCCTGCCTGGAGACATTCTCGTCTCATGCGGCCTCATGTCTTACTTGTCACCTTTCACTTCAGCTTATCGAACGCGCTGCGTTACTGACTGGCAAAAACTCTGCGCTGGCTTAGCAATTCCACAGTCACTTGAGTTTAACTTCGTCGCGATTCTCGGCTTGGAAATTAAAATTCAGAACTGGAACATTGCCGGCCTGCCCAACGACTTGTTCTCGATTGAGAACGGAATCATCATGGAGAACTCGAGTCGCTACTCGCTGTTCATCGACCCTCAAAACCAAGCTAACAAGTGGATCAAGGAGATGGAAAGGAACAGCGATCTGCACGTCGTCAAGTTCACTCAATCCGATTACATGAAGAAAATCGAGCACTGCATCGAGCATGGTAATCCGGTGTTGATCGAAAACATTTTGGAGAACATCGATGCACCGTTAGATCCACTTCTGAACCGGCAGTTCTTCAAGCAAGGCGGTCTTATCTACATCAGTCTTGGCGACAATGTTCTGCAAGTGTCGCCGAATTTCCGAATGTACATGACGACAGCGTTGAGAAACCCGCACTACTTGCCTGAAGCCTTCAACAGAGTCACGATCATCAATTTCGCACTGACTCTTCAAGGCCTTGAAGATCAACTGTTGGGCATCGTCGTCGCTAAAGAACGACCGGATCTGCAAGAACTCCGTGAAAATCTCATCAAACAGAAAGCTCGCAACCAGGAAATGTTGAAAAACGTCGAAAACAACATTCTTCGAACGCTTTCTGACTCTGCTGGTGACATTCTTGAAGACGAAAGCGCGATTAAGATGCTGGATGACTCGAAGTCACTTGCCGTCGACATCAAACAAAAGCAAGAAGAATCCGTCGCCACTGAACTCAAGCTGGAGACGTTCCGGGAAAGTTACAAGCAAGTCGCAACGCATTCGGCAGTGATTTACTATTCAATCACCGACCTGCCTAGCATCGATCCGATGTACCAGTTCTCGCTGACTTGGTATATCAGCTTGTTTGTCTTCAGCATCGAAAACGCCAACAAGTCAAAGGACATTGTAAAACGACTGAAGTTTTTGATCGATGCCGTCACCATCAATTTATACAACAACGTGTGCCGCTCGCTGTTCGAAAAGGACAAACTTTTGTACGCGTTCATCTTGACGACGAAAATCATGCTGTCGAACAACCAAATGACGATGACCGACCTGCAGTTCATGCTTTCAGAAGACTTGAATGTTTCCGGCAACACTAAAAACCCGGATCCGACTTGGATAACCGACAAAATCTGGTCAAGCGTCGTCCGGTTAACTCAACTCCACGGATTTGCCGGTTTCGCAGACAAATTCCATGAGCATCTCAAGGAGTGGAAAGCAATTTACGACAGTTTCAAGCCGGAAGAGATTGGAGTGCCTGGAATTTGGGACTCAAAGCTGACAAAGTTCGAAAAACTTTTGCTTCTTGGAGCTTTGCGACCGGACAAGCTAACAGCAGGCATTGAAATCTTCATCGAACGCCAGATGGGAGCGAAGTTCATTTCACCACCGCCGTTCGACATCGCCAAGTCGTACGAGGACAGCAACTGCCTCACTCCACTCATCTTCGTTCTCTCGGCCGGCGTCGACCCAATGCAATCCATCTTGACGTTTGCTGAAAAACTCAAGTTTGATGAAACCTTTCAATCTGTGTCACTCGGCCAAGGCCAGGGCGTGATTGCAGAAGCGATGATTGAACAGGCACAAGTTGAAGGTGGTTGGGTGTGCTTGCAGAACTGTCATCTCGCTGATTCGTGGATGCCAACGCTGGAATATCTGTGGGAGAAGATGAACATTTTCAACACTGACTCGACTTTTAGGCTTTGGTTGACCGCTTACCCTTCCGAGAAGTTCCCGACGTCGATTCTTCAAAACGGAGTCAAGATCACAAACGAACCTCCGACAGGGTTGCAGAAGAATCTTTTGCGAACTTATAACTCTGAACCGATGAACGACCTTTCGTTCTACGCTGGCTGCCCCGACAAGGACCGCGCGTTCACGAAGCTTTTGTATGGCATCAGCTTCTTCCACGCTGTGATTCAAGAACGACGCAAGTTCGGCGCGCTTGGATGGAACATTTTTTACGGCTTCAACGAGTCGGACTTCCAGATCTCAGTCATGCAGTTGCAACTTTTCTTGAACCAATACGAAGACATTCCTTACGACGCGATTGCTTATCTTACTGGTGAATGCAATTACGGTGGCCGAGTCACCGACGCTTGGGATCGTCGAACAATCATCACAATTTTGAAAGACTTTGTCACCGAAGGCGTCGTCATGGATCCGGTCTACAAGTTCACGAAGTTCGATGAAACTTACGTCATCCCAAGACGAACGGAACACCGGGAAGTCGTCAAACACGTCAACGAGACGATTCCGAACGATCCAAGCCCAGAAATATTCGGACTTCATCAAAACGCGGGAATAATCAGAGATTTGAACTCGTCAGCTTTGTTCATTGACACTTTAAACAGCACCCAAGTGCAGGCAACTGCCGCGATTTCTGAGGACGATTTCATCATCAGCACAGTCACTGAGATCCGCGAAAGTCTTCTCAAAGACTTCGACATCGAAGAAGCGTCGGCGAAATATCCAATCGACTACAACGAGTCGATGAACACTGTTTTGGTGCAAGAAATGGAACGCTTGAACATTCTTCTCCGCGAGATTCGAAGCAGCTGCAAGAATCTTCACGACGGCGTGCTGGGCAAAATTGTGATGACTCCGATGCTTGAAGACGTCGCAAACGCGTTGACTTTACGTAAAATTCCCGCCAGCTGGATGAAGAAGTCGTACCCAAGTCTCAAGAATGTCGGATCGTACATCAAAGACTTCGTCAAACGTTTAAAATTCCTTCAGCAATGGTATGAAGAAGGCAAGCCGAGCAGCTTCTGGTTGTCTGGGTTCTTCTTCACTCAAGCTTTCTTGACCGGTGTGATGCAGAATTATGCACGAAAGTTCAAAATTTCGATCGATACGTTGACTTTCGACTTCAATATCATGGATGCAGAAGACAGCGAAGAGTGAGAGAAGTCATTTATTATTAAAGTTTTCGTCTAAAATGTTATTTTTCAGCATCCAAGAGTCGCCTCCTGATGGTGTCTTTGTGTACGGCTTGTACATCGAAGGCGCCAAATGGGATAAACTCCAGAAATCCGTCGTCGAACAGGATCCCAAAGCCGTCATCTACAAGTTCCCGGTCATTCACTTCATCGTAAGCTCAAAACATTAATTGTCTAATCAGCGTTTAATTGCTTTCAACCACTCACATTTTTCTAAACTCATTCCGTTCTTGTCATCCGCAGCCATTGCTTCAAACCGAGTTTCATGAGAAGTCACGTTACAAATCACCGCTGTACAAGACCGCTGAACGAAAGGGAACCTTGTCAACCACCGGCCACTCGACGAACTATGTCATCGCAATCATGCTCGACACAAAGGTCGAACCGGAGCACTGGATAAAGCGGGGCGTTGCGCTCCTGTGTCAAAACAACGAATAAAAGAATCAAAATCAAACATTCCACCCCGGAAAAGCTTTCGAAACGCACAAATAAATTGAACCGTGTCAATGAACATTGTGAACTGTCATTAGTTATTTACGACGCTTTCGAAGTAATTCCTTGACTGGTGCCGTCAAATGAATGGGATTAGCTCAAGTTATTAATGCGTTTTCTGGTGGAATGTGAAGTTCCGCGGTAATTTAGCTTGTATGAGTTCGTAAAACCTTAACTTATTGAAGTCAAATCGTTCTTGATCAAGTCAGAACACTTGAAAATGTTTTACAAAAACGATTTTGAGCTTACTAAACTTAAATTAAATTAAACATAGAAGTTATACTTTGATAAACATTAATTGCACAATTTTATTCTGAAAACTACAATCAGGCTTGTCCTAGATGGCAATGCTTGAGTTCATGTCCATGTTCCCAAATTATGAAATAATTGAATACCGTCAATATAGATGAAACTTTGTGTGTCATAAATTAAGTTAGTACCGTGTTTGTCCCCAATCCATTGGACGAAGGTTCAGATTAATCGAATAAATAAATTAGCAGACTTATTAAATTTGCTTTTTTGATGTGCGTTTCCAGTGTTTACCCATGTACTGCATAATAATTACGACGTCGGGTCCGCAAAAAATGATTAAACAAACATTATCGATCGCCTTTTTGTCGACGAGCGATGGAAATCAGATTTCTCTTTGATTGAACGTCAGAGCTGTTCATTATCGATGCATGTGTCATACATGTGTGTTCTTCGCCAATATCCGTGACGAAAGATATTGCAAGGAAATCGCATCAACGTCAATTACATTTCCATTAAAATAGAAATTGATTTTCACAGCGGAGAATCTTTTCATGAGTTTGGAAGGTGTTGCAGGTTTAAAAGTGTAGTTTTTTGTTCTGAAAAGTAGCTTAAAAGGTTTACATTTGTAATGGCTACTAGTTTTTGCATTCAAAATCGTTAAAATCAAACCTTTTTACATATTGATTTTGTAGTTATAACACCTTTGAACCAACTCCAACTAATAACCCAATAAACAACGCTTGCAAACTCTTTCTGCATCAGCAGTACATACTCAACATGTAATCCTTTTAAGTTATAGTGGCAAATTATGTCACAATCCCCAAAAATCACTAATCTGTGTTATTAATTGTTTGAAATTATTATGAAATAAAATTGAAGTCACTCATATGACATGCCACAAAATTAATTCAGATCGGAATCAAAATCAACATTTACCGACCAGAAAAAATCGGTGGCAAACGTGTGTTCTGGTTATTAAATGGCATTTGCCAAAGTGAACAGGGACAGCACATGTTCAATCCAATCAAAACAAACATTAACGTCGATAAAAAACACATTTGCCTTTAATGAAAGCGTGTGTAGACTACGACCATGGGAATTCCCAGATTTTGGCAGCTACATTGGGAAACATCGACAGACCTTTAATCCGCAAAACTTAATTAAAGGCAAAGCCGCAAATAAAAAAGTTTGTTGAAAAACACGAGTAGCAGTACAAGAATCAATAACTTGATTAATAAACGGTCGAAAGCTTTTCAATTAAAGCAATGAAAGTGCTTTTGTTTTGCTTCGATTTGAGCCGTGTTCAGATATATTTGCCTGATGCGTGAGAGTCGACTGTGCGAGTCTCCATATTTGCACAAACAAAGACGATTTTTTTCGCATAGAAGTTTGTGAATGAAAAATTCAATTAAAACCAGTACCGAACAATTGTTGCCGCTGGAATTTTCGAACAAAATCAAAGCATTGGGAACTTCCACAGATGGGCAAATATTTTTTCTAGAACAAAGAATTGATTGCAAACACCAGTCAATTACACCATATTGTCTGACGAATTTGGAATGCGAGAGATTTATTTGCTATTGTATTAACGAGTTTAATGGAAAGGCGAAGTTTGTAAAGAAAAGTTCGATTGCGGGGGAGAAAAATATTGAAAATCAAAATTTGAACTTTTTTGCTGATTTTTTTCCATTATTATTTTAAAAAGATGGATAAAAATATATTTCTCTATTGAATTTTTTTTTCAGTTGACCGTAGAAAGTTACTGCCCTTTGCAGACATCAAATCCCACAAAATCTCAAAGAAACGTCTGAGATCTGCGACGTCAAATTTGACTTTAAGAAATAATATCTTTCATCATTAAAATCCTTTTTCCAAGCGAATCACTCCTGATGATATTCCCGTCGTCTTAAAACCTAGGGTAAAACCAATATAATTTCGTACGTCACGCTGTAAAGGCGAAAAATCGTTTGAAAGCAAAATTCATTAAATGTTAAGGAGACAGTGTCTCTGCCTTTCCGTTTCATAGAATTCTGCTATTTTTAAACGAATTTAAAATTTATTAAAAGGTATTTTCCGTCAGAAGCAAAGCAAGTAGAAGAAAAATGATAAAGATTATTAGAAGAAATAAATCTCCAAGGGGCGAAAACTGAACTCAAACATTATTAAAACCCGAAAGCTTTTTGGAAATTAGATTTTTACGTTTTTATCCTTCTTTGATATTGTTTTTGACTCTATCCGATTAGTAATCTTCTTTATTCACTGATACTTTTTTGGCAATCTTATTTCCGTTCGACGGAAACTGAGGCCGATCTTTTTCTCGCCCATTTAAAAGAAAGCTTTTTGGGGTCGATTGGGTAAAAGGTCACAGGTTTAGGTTGTGTATTTAAACACCATCTACAACGAATTTAAAAAAAATATGTTCTGAACAATAATCAAAGCAATGTTCACATTAAAACGCTTTCAACTCTGTTCAACAACATTTAATCGTTTCAAACAACAAAACAGAAAGCACCAAAGCATTTATTTGGATCATAACCTAACCTGAAACTGACCCTCTGGCTTGGCCTATCTTTTTTATTTCCTTTTATATTAAAATTTTAATTTGGAATGCCTTTTCATGAAGTGCAAAATATTCTCACTGTGAAATCGTTCAAAAAGACTTTCAATTTTTCCTTGCGCGTTTGAACCCTCAAATAATTCAAGAGCGAAAAATATTTAGCAAGAATGTTTTAATTATTTTTATGATTTTGTGCTTTGGGTTTCTTGAAATCATAATAAAAGCGAGTGGAAAAGTCTCTCGCGAGCGGGAAATTAATTTTTATGCAGCGAATATTTTAATTCGAGATGGAAGTTGCGAGATAAAGCGAGTGAAATACAAAGCAAGGACGGTTGATTTGAATGAAACAAACAAAGCACAGCGCAATTTCACTCACAAATGTCGGTTCGTAATGCCATGGGAGACTTCATTGGCAACGATGCTGCTATAAAACACTTCCGCACTTCATGCATATGAAACAGCACGGAAAGCAAAAGGATTGTCTACTTCCAACTGTAATCATAAATTCTCTCCAGGGAGAAGCAGCGCTGGTGCACTTTTGTATTGTAAACCGCAGCAGCGTACATTCCTGAACTAAACAACTTATTCTTCTCGCAGCAGCATTTGGTCTCGACAGTTCCCAATCTTATTTTCTGCACAAAACTTCGCAAAATGAACTCCAGTACAAGGTAGTCCCAGGCAGTCGGCGACAAATGAAGCTGCTTTTGGCTGTTTTGGTTTGAAAGCTTTCTGAAAGCTGAGTCAGATTTAAAATTTGATCATTTTGGCTTTTATGTTTGACCTACTGGTCATCGCGGTCAAAATATTTCCAGAACTGATTTAAATCACTTCATAAACTAGAACATTCGAATTGTCTCAAATATCCAAAGCAGCGTCATGAGGTGAGAATACCATCCAAGTTTTCCATTGCTGACGCCGCTGCCATCAACAGGAATTTATTAATGACAATCTCTGTCACAGTTCTGGTAATAACTTCCGGAATCAACACGACAGAAATTAATTGCGAGAAAACAGCAGTTTACAGTGTCATTGCGAAGAAATGTTGCATGCTGTCAAAGACAACTGACATGAAAATTGCACAACGTGATGAATTCATCAATGGCATCGAGTTTTCTTACAATCGGAAGATTTCTTACCTGTCTGAAGATTTTTGCGCTTCACGAAAATTCGCTTAAATTCGCGGCTACTACGCGACGAAGTGTTCCATCGTGAAAAATAACTTTGAACTGCTGTGAGACCTGGAGTGGCTGTATCTCAGCTACAATAAACTTGAAGACATCAAAAGTGACACGATATTTTAACAGCAAGCAACCAAATACAACAAATAAACGGAAAACTGTTTGCGGCAGTCGCAAGATTGGACATCATGTATCTAAATGATAACCGGTGCATCGATGAAACTTTCTATGAAAAAGCTCAGGTTCAGAATGTTACACAGCGAGTCGACGAATTGAGCGGATATCAAGAAGTTGAAAAAGAATTTGCAGCTGAGATCACTTAGTTTGTTAGATCAACCATGTTTCTATGCCACATTTTGTTTGTATTTCAAAACTCAGAAAAATTTACATTTGTTCTACTTATTTCATAAACGAGAACACGAAGTTTGTCAAGAGAACATTGGCGGAAAAATGTAGCAAAAAACTGTCAAAGAAATTCTTTGTCTGTTTAATTAAAACAAATTCAAATGAAGAGTTTTTCTGCTTGCTTTTATCCTTCTCTGCAGAGTGCACTTCCATGAATTTCAATCTTCGGAATGAACTTTTTGTGTAAATTTTTGATGTTGCACCATGAAACAGTTTCGTAAAAAAATGAACGAAGCGTGAATCGAGAACGAACTCTAATTATCTTTTGAAAAACTTATTTAAAGCTAAAAGTAGTTGAAATTGGACATGAAAAAAAAAGGTTCAATTGTTCCATCACTGCAACATCAATGCAGTGATGGAACAATTGAACCTTTTTTTTGAAGTTTACAATTTTAGCAAAAATTTACTTTAAGCTTTGTGTCTTGAAAAGTAAAAGATTCAAAGTTTAACCTAACTGATGAACATACCCTTTCAATGCACTAGCCAAGAACCGCTATACTTAATAGACACCGTATACGCAAAAAACCCGGCAAGTTGGGTATAAAAACCGTAACGGCCGTCAAAATTTTAAATACATGTGGTCAACCCCAAGTTTTGGCACAAGGAAGCAGATTTGGGGATATTTTCGGTCGAAATCAATATTTTTGGTTTTCCGTGATCTCCTCGTCACTGGCATAGCGGAAAACGTAAAATCGTAAAAAACCGCCCCAGACCTGTTCCGTCACTTTTTTCGACACAAGTCGACAAGTGCAGCCGTTAAAATTTTGAGTGTCGATACGAAAACCGTGTTTTGCAATAGAAAATCGTGTTTTGCAGTACCCAATTAAGCCTATGCAGTGTCTTGTAAGTGTAGTAAGTTCTTGCACTAGCTAAATCAAAAGAAATTACGTCCTTATTATGGCGATTCAATCCACTTCATCATTCAGCGTTCCCAACAAATCAGATTACATTTCATTGGCGTCATTAGCACGAAATGTCGAACGCTCAAAAGCTGCTATCGTCAAAGTTCAGACTTAATAGATTCACTGTTGTTAGGTTCATGGGGCTACTTCATTATTCAGGAAGAACTTTATTAAAGATGCAAACGTTTGAAGCATTTTGTAGACTCAAAATTGTTAGGTTCCGCTGAACTTTTGAAAGTTCCAGTCTAGTTTCAGTCCACGTGCTTATAATTTGACGCAAGTTTTTCCACGTCACCTGTTAGCAAACTTACTTCATAATCCGTTAGAAATAGATTTTTATTGGCCACTTGAGAGACAGCGCGGGGGGG
>JPYR01000188.1:62634-74274 GCA_000775305.1 Belgica antarctica
TAGGGAAAACTCTAGCGACGGGTAGAAGGCATCGTGAATTTTCCATGACAGGAGAGAAAACTTTTTTCAGCTGCCAGTAGTAAAAGATTTTCACTTTCGCTGTTGTGCTTTCCGCTTTGAAAATTGAAAAGAAAAACGCTCTGTTAGCGAAAAAAATTAAAACAAAAAAAAACTTTTTTCTGTTCGGCAATTTATGTAAAGAATTGCACAACATGAAACCGAGCGCTCCTTCAACCACGAGAGTTACGCACGCTCAAAAAGCGCTTTGGGATTCATGCAGGCGGAAAACATTGTCGAGAGGTCTTCAGCCAGCGCTCGAAGTTTCCATTCATTCACCTTCGTTGCTGATCTCACCGGTCGGCGGCAAGCAAAACAATAACACAACATCGGTCGTCAAGGACTCCAGTGCTGCATGTTCGCTGTTTTTGCTACAATCGCGCACAATCGCAGTCAACAGCCGCACGAAAACATCCCAAAGTGGAAAGCGGAAGAGAATTTCCTTCCTTTTTCACCCCAATCGGTTGGAATCGGTCTGTGCTGATGTTTGGGGAGCGAAAAGTGGGAACATTTCCATGCTTTGGTGTGCAAAAATTTTCTGCCGTTTACTTACGTGGAGTATTCAGTGGATGTCGGTCGCAAAATCTCGTCTCGGTTCGCATTAACTCGCGCGCTGTGATTGCAAAGGAATTTTTGAAACAATTTCAAGGTGAATTTAAATAATTAAGAGCGAACCTATGGAAACGGGGTTAACTCGACTAATTAAATGAAAATTTGATGAAGTTAATCAGGTCGGAGAGGAAAACTGCCGCCCCGCAGTGTGTAAAGGAATTTCCAACATTTTTCATATCATTTGTGAATCTTGATAACGACAACGAGAGTGAAGGAAAAAAGTGAAGCAAAAATGCGAAGTGGATAAGCTGGAGAAAAATGAAAGTTGAAATGGAAAGCTAAACCGTGTGTGACGGCAGCGGCCAACTCACATGTGATGTTATCGGATAAGCACGGGCGAAGACGAGAGAAAATATGAAAAATTGTGTTTTGATGGAAAATTAATCGTTCTTGCTTGTCTCGCACCAGCAAAAAAAGAGTTTCAGGATAATTAAAGTCCTGCTTCGTCATTAAATGTGCTTCTAGGAAGAATCCGAAGAAGAAGTGAAAGTAATTAATTAACTATTAGTGAATTCAGAAGGAAAAAGTGGAAAGTTTTCCGATTCGTTTCTCCATAGTTAGATATTCACTGTGCATTCAAACATGGATAAATTAATAATTACATGGTGCACAATTATCACATTCACACATCAAATCGAAGGTAATTAGACATGTGTTAAGGACTTTCTCGAGAAATGTGCCGCTAATGGGAATTTTAATGCGTTCGAGTTGATAATTAATTTAATTTATTGAGCGACGTGACAACGCGGTGGATCTGGCCACAAAGTTCTGTTGATTCTGATGCGACCGCGAGTAGCGTGCCTTAGCACAACATGCGTCGTTCCCTGTCGGGGAAAAGATGGATGTTTAATTGCCTCTCGACAATTGGAAAATTCGTGAAACTCGTTTGAGGGTTTATCGACGTGTGGGGGATCGAAACACATCATTAAATATTGATAATTGTTTATTCATTAGAATCGAATATGCATTAAGGCTTTCGGTTTTCAGGGGATCCGAAAGAGAAAGTTTGGTTCCTGAAAGTGAAGTTGAACAAATGAAAAAAGTTTAATGAATATTTGATGATTTTGTGAGAGAAGTGTGCACATGAATATTGGATGACTGTTTACCCTAGATGAGGCCCGAGATGAGGCAACTAGCAACGATATTCTGAATCAAGGATTTCTCATAATCGCATTAAACTCTGCTGCAAAAAGACACTTTTTTGCCCTCACAGTGGCTGGCAGACGCAAAAAAATTTGGCCGGAAGTTTTTTCTCCTCCTTGTTTCAAAGCAGCGAGGGGAAGACTCGAGAGAAATTAAAAAACGAAAATTTCTTTAAAAACGAATCACAAGAAGCTCTTGAAAATATTCGCAAAGTGGAAGAATATGTTTAAGTAATCTATGCAGCTCAATCTGTCTTTAAAGAATGTCTGGGAGCTGTTGGAAGATTTTAAAACAAGCGAAGAAACGTTGGCAAGACAAATATCTGTGAGATTTTTTTCTGTCTCGGCGTTTTGAAACGAGTTTTTAAGATAAAGCTTGAGTGCCAAGTTTTTTCTGTGTTTTAGTTTTCCATATGTTCGCAGTGCAATGTTCTGTGTTGAAGTATTTGTTTCGAAGTCAGTGAACAGTTGAAAATTTGGTGTCTGTGAACAAAAAGGTTTGCAGATACTTTAGGTTTAAGAAAATTTGATGGTAAAGATGTTTTAAACACACCTAGCAATAATTTAATTGAACTTAATACAAGCAGCATTATCTGGGCAATATCTGTTCAAAGATTTTTTTTATTGTGTCTGTTTGTCATCAAATTTAAGAAAAGAAAACGATTCTAACCAAATATTTCCTAATTTTCTCTTCAAATTCCAAATCGTTCAGTTTAGAAAATTTCTTCGCTATCAGTATCCCGCTAAAACCAAACTTAAACAACAAGAAATCTTTTCAATTCTTCATTATTATTCACAAATGTTTCATTAAAAGCACATTCCGCAAGACATTCTTGATCCAACGTCCTTAGCATCACTCCAAGCGCTTTCAAAAAACAAAAAAAGTTTCACAAAAGAAACTTAATGAAAAATTATTCTCGAGATTGAAAAGATTTGTTCTAGAAAACTTTATTCTCGAAACTCTTCTTCCGATTTCTTAAGAATCTCTTCTTATTGTTCACTTCAAACTTTTCGTGTTTTCTGACTTTTCACCCCAGAAAAACGATAATCTATATTCGCCCAGCTCTCAACCACCATCTCTCAACATTATTTCAAGCTTGCGAAATCTCCAGCGGAGAATTAAAAGAATGAAATTGTTATTAATTAAAAAGTTAATTTGAATATTTCTCTCCCCAAGAAAATCTTTCTTCCCGCTTAAACCGAGAGCGAAT
The DNA here is from genome assembly GCA_000775305.1 of Belgica antarctica. Taxonomy (NCBI): domain Eukaryota; kingdom Metazoa; phylum Arthropoda; class Insecta; order Diptera; family Chironomidae; genus Belgica; species Belgica antarctica. Next base: position 65,657 of record JPYR01000188.1, read on the forward strand.
GACTTTGGATGTTTTAATTATCTCTCGCGCTGACAGCACAAGAACGGAACAAAAATCCAGATAAATTCCATCGCAGAATTTTTAAGCGAAAAAATGTTCCAAGCAATCTCCTTACACCATATGGCGCTCTCTTCATGAATAATATTCATCTATTATCCACAGCGGGACTCTTCAAAACTTTTCTTTCGGCCAAAGTGTTGGGAAAAGGAAATTAAGTGGAAATATTTTAATAAAACTCTGTGGCTTATGTGACTTTTGAGGCTTTTGTATCACAGCGTGGTGGCCGGCTCGTCAACTTCCCCCCAACAGGGTTCGAGTGTCTCAACCCTAATCACCTGAAAAGGGAGATGCAAAAGTTTTCCAGGTGATCGATAATCTCTGACGGGGCGAAAAAACTCTAGATGACTCATTAATAATCTCATAATTGTTCACATTTTACTTTAATTACATTGAACCCCCTGAAAAGTTTCTTCCGTTGCGTTTTCGTCTTTTTTCATTCTTTTTGACACCTTCTTTCCTTTTTTCGGGAATATTTACGATTTATGATTACGGAAAATAAACTTATCGTTTATTTCTCTCAGCCGGCATTAGACGCCACTTTCCGGGGCTGTCAGGGGCGATTTTTCCAACTTGTCAGGCCGGGCAAACAAATAAATTTCCTAGCAACATTAACACACAATTACGTGAACCAAATATGATGGGAGATGTGGCTGGAAATTGTTGTGCGGTAGAAAAATGCCCAGAGGTGTCAGAAAGAGAAATTTCACTTAATCAATTATTTTCCGTGCCGTTCGCCTTTGGAAATACGCTTCAAATATTTGCTTGTTTGCGCACGGTTGAAGTTGTTTGGCTAAAAATTTATTTCAAAGAAGAATATTGGCCTGAAAAGTTTATCCCTTTGAAATTTCGTTTGTCAGTGGTGTCATGGTGCTTTGAAAGGACTTACATTTGTTCTGGTTAATCACGCTTCTAAAATGTTATTGTTTATTCCATTACCTCTGACAACTTTCTGCTTAAAGCAGACCTGCAAACCTTTTCATTCTGACAAATAATCCCGCCATCATTCACAATCTTTCCCAGCTGATCCTTTTTTCTTCAGTTCTCCCGAAAATCAAATAATCAGAAAACGCTGAAAGTAACAAGAATGAAAAGCAAAAAATAAATATTAACATAATTAAGTTTTGTGCTAGTTTGGTATTCTTTGATATTTATGGCCCTTTTGCTTACATTATGATTTTTCCCTGTTCCCTAAAACCCAATTTCCCTGCAAACATTGCGTACACGAGTCAAAGGAAAAGAAGGAAAACTAAGAACCGGTATGGAAAACTATGATAAATTGAACGTGAAATTGGTTATTTGGAAGTAATATCTGGGATAACATCGAAGTGAAACATAAATAAAATATGTGGAATCATAGATGGGAGGCGCTTTGTTGGGCTTTGATTTGTTAGGAAGTGATGGCACATGTGGTCGTTGATGTCACTGGAATTTAATGAAAAATTGTCGAATATGGGTATTGTTAAAACTGCTAGAAGTAATAATACTTTTGAAAGCTAAGTTACATTGGTGAAAGTTTGTGACAACATTTTTGTCCGTTTCCATGTTTGTTCGATTGCCTAATGAACGGTTTTATGACCGAAAATTAGTGACAATTCTAGGCAATGACTCGCATTATGCCATGAATAATTCTCCTAGAGTGATTAAGCTGAACATTTCGACCTATGCCACTGGAAATTTGCAAAGCGTCTTCCAAGGTGGAAGATTAATTTGTTATTTCCGTGCAGTGCTTGGAAGCAGTGACGTGAATCAAAGCAAAAAGCAATCTTCAACTTGACTGCGATTAAAATATTTTCGACATTTTTTGCTTCATAACGAATTGTTTATCTTTTTCTTTAAGCTTTTTTCACTTTCCACCCACTCCACGCTTTGTTTGTTCTTATTCTCGTGCGCAAGTAAACAGAAAAATATTTTTCTTCCAAAAAGTGTTTCATCAGGAGTGAAAGAAGGAAGAAGGGAAATTGAATGAATGCCTTTCAATTTAGCCAATTTAAATTCAGCATCATTTTGCTTCCACTTGGCTTTCTTCGCTCAGTCGGAAAGTAGCTTCTTCATGTTTATGAAAACTGAACCAATTTCATCTAATCTTGATATTGAAAAATTCTTGCGTTTCATAACTGAAATTCCTTGAGTCAGGCAATGGCTGTATTGGATGGGGATATCAGTTGTGAAAACGGGGGATTCGATGTTTATCTTTCATTTTGATGGCAGCTGGAGTTGCGAGATTACATTTCGCCTTGCGTACACCATGCGGCACCGTGGATGCTGTGTCTTTCATTCCTGATTATGTTCCAAAGCTCTCGCAAAATGTTTTTGTAACAAAAGCGTGTTCTTTTGGCCAGGACCGAAGAACAAAGCGACGAGGAACGATAACAAACCGACTCGACAAACAAAGCGAACAAAACCAGCAAAAATATAACGATGATGGCAAAAACGGTGAAGTGAAGAACGAGAGAAGTAAAAATCAATATCAAATATTTGCTTTTGTATCAAAGGAATTTTCATTACACAGCAGCTCCTTTTCATGTACTTTTCCCGCTCGTTCTTCTCTTCTGTTTTCACAAGTGATGCAAAAAAAGCAGCATCGACAGGAGTTCTACTGAATGTGGTGAAATAATTCATCCCCCAGTTGTTGTAGTAGTTTGTCATTTGAGAGCGGAAAGCGTGTAGAGAAATGTGATTAAAGTATCTCTCAAGTGGGATGAAGCAAACGGTTCAAGTAAAAAGAAAAACTTTTCACTTTAATCTCATGACAAAACATTCGAAACTCACTCTCAACGCAAAACATTAAACACATTTCCAAAGAAGTGCAAAATTAATCATCCTGTCGCTTTGAGAATCTCTAGAAAATCCCCGCAAAATGAAATTCACAAGGCAAGCAACGAATGTGACACAGCAAAGCGAAGGAAAAACTTCAAAATGTATTTACTTTCACATGCGGATTACGTGCGACTTAATCTCTCTCTCGTTCTCGTGTAAATCTTTGATGGAAAACGATGCCTTAACCATTAAAACGAAGAAGAAAATGTGCTTCGATCCTTTCTCGTGCTGTGTGAAATATTTATAACTGAATGTGAAAATCGTTTGCGGAGGGAAATTCAGGGGTGCCACGTGATAGATGTTTGCGATGCGTGCTTTGCTGGTTGTCTACCTTTTTAACCTAAAAAATAGAATTCAAAGGGGAAAATTATAGTTGTGAAAGTTTGTAAGTGAAAGTTTGTAGGAAAATTTAAGGATTAAAATGAAGTTAAGCGAAATTTTGCTGGTTTCTTGAAATAACGTTGGAAGTTTTTTAAACTCAAAATTACTTGAAATTAAATTTCCAGAGAATGAAAGCTGTTTTGAAAGTAAACAAATCTTTTAAAAAATTCTTCAGAATTCACCAAATCAAAAAATCTTTAGCCAGAATTACAATTTTCAGAGACTCTATTCCAAGAATCTTAAAAAAACACTCTGGTTCAATCTCTCTCAAAGCCATTTACCAGCAATTTACATCTTGAAACGTGACAGCCCTGCGTGTTTACACATTTATTCTATTACCAGGAATATCCAATCCTTCCGCATTCATAAAAATATTCCAAATCTTCTGGATTTAACAAAATCGATTTTCTCAAGATGCCAGTTATGGATACAATAAAGCGATACAAGAGTATGCGATTATTTCCTTGTGCTAGATGTTGAGATACACAGAGTAAGAAAAAACATTTCGCAAGTAATCATATATTTATTGGCACGATTGGAATGGTTGCGAGTGAAATCTCACGAGTTTATCGATGAAATAATAATTTTTTATGTGAGTGTAAATCGATACTCAAACTGAATCCATCTTGAACTTCATCCTGAAATGTTGGATTTCATTGGGTTTTCATGAAGACTTCGCGTCGATTTACGAAGAAGAGAAATGCAATAAACAAACTTCGTCTTCAATTTGTGTCGTCGCGCTGGGATTGATACCAGAAGCTCAATAACAGACAACACAATTACTTGACAATTACACAACAATGCAATTATCCGAGTGATTTCGTGTGTAAATTATTCGCGCTGCATGAAATGTTTTCATCCCCATCCAAGTCATGGCTCGAGTGACGTCGAGTTGTCAAGTCGCTTAAATGCCAGGGCAACGTCGGAAAAAGAGAAGATTTAATTATTGGCAGCATTGAAAGTCATTCCACATCGAAGAACTTCTCAATTTGCCGATTTTCCCGCATTCCCAATTTCTCATTGTCAGCGGAAAATTCTCTGATTGTAAATTGAATTAAAATATCTCTAAAAAGTGGAAATCAATTCGAGCGAAGCACAAATTGAAATAAACACGGAGAACAAGCCTCGTCATTGCAGACGTTTCCAAACCGTTTTCTCGCAGTTTCATTGAAGGAAAAAGCACAAACCGCCTACAGCCTTTGTTTGATTTATGTCATGAAAAAAATAGATCGCATTGAAAATCCCTGAGCAGCTTTTCCCAACCGAAAATTCGTCATCGTGTCGAACAGCAAAAAAAAGAAAATTGTGAATAATTTTTCCGAATCATTCTGGCTAATTGGCCACGCGGTGCACGTTTCGAAGCTAGTTTGGAGCTTTCGGGAGTGAATTTAGCGGCGATCATTTATATCGGGGCTGTCAGAAAAATAAAAACATCAACAAGTCCCAACTGATACGTTAATTTACGTCCATTTTTCGTTAAAATAACAGTAATTGAACAATTCCAGAAACTATTCATCATCACACGACCATCGAAATTGTACGTTTAATAACAGATTCACAGCACGATATCCAACAGTTCCCTGGTTAAACACTAGGTTAACATCGTATTTAAACATAAAAAACAGAAATCCTGTTTTTTATTCCGTATCGCTATGGATTTGATGAAATTTTCTCTGCCTTCACCCCCGGCGGTGAATCCCGAGTGTAATGACGTTAAGGTTCCTTTGCATATCGATTTTTATCGAAGACTTCTAAAACATTTATCCGACTTTATGCTTCCGTCGACAGACGTCGTTTGTGAAAAAAGCTTTCAAGCGATCATTGGGTGGAATGGAAGTGATGTCGAGTTTGTTTTTGTGAAAAATTAATGGCGATAAAGATTTTTAAATCGTTTTTGCAATACTGCAGGGTATTTTTCGTTATAAAACTTTTTAAAACAGTTCATGTCCTAGTTTATTTCTTTGTAAGATTTTAATAAATAGAACTAGTTGCAATAATTAACCAATGAAAATTTAACAAAAAGAAACTACTTTTAATAATAAAATTATAAAACTTCAACCCTTGACAAAAATTGTCGGCAATTCTTCTCAACTTTCAAACAACAAGCTTCTACAGCCCTCATTGCCACACATTCCTTTATAAAGCACGCATTTGCTGGTGATTCGCTATCACAATCTATCGTAGTTGGTGTATCTGCTATGTCTCTACTGAATTTCCCATCTATATTAACGACGGAGATGAGCATGATGAAGAATTTTCTGCTTCGTTGCCTTTTCAATTTCCATGTTAGTGCCTTCCCAAAGGATGGAGAAGGCAAAAAATATCAGTCGAAGATGAAACTCAATTGAATATTCTGTCTATTGACCCGTCAAATATCATTTAATTCCTTCCCATTCGATGATCGGAGCTGAAATGCCAACAAAAATTTCAATGAGAAGTTTAAAGAAGGAAATCTCCAATGACAAGTTGAACGAGGTGATTGGCAGAGCTTCAGAGAGAAATGCAGCCATATGAAAAAGTGAAAAGTCAATTTATTGCCCCATGACCGCAGCAATTTAAGTTGCCAATCATTAATCTTCACAGCATTGAACACAGAAACTTCATCTTCATTACACCAATCCTTCCTGAATGGCTTCGATAAACACGCTCAAGTTTAATTCAATGGAATTATTGACTTCGCTCCGTCCCTGGAGAATGGCTTCGCCAGACCACCGAGTCGAAATAAAATTACGTCAGTCCTGATAAAATAAATCGTTAAAGTTCAAATGGATGCAAACTACCCACATAATAAATTCCATCTGAAAACTTGCACATGGAACCGAGAAATAAATAAATTATTCTCTTCTTACACTGCTGGGTTCAAATTTTTATTTTACTCCAGCCTCGACTTGTCTTTCGCCATTCATCGGGTGAAATATTCAACATGAAATTCGATTAACCTCTAGCAGCACTCTTTTGTGTGCTTCTGGAGATGATGTACGAACGTTTAAGACAAGGAATTGAAGAACTTTGGGTTGGAATTGTGCGTTGGTGATGTCAAGGATTAAGAAAATGAGTTTTTTTAAATTCTTAAAAATTATTTTCGTAACTCAAAACTTGAGTTTATATCAGATAACCTCAAAATGAAGTTTTTGTTATAAATTTTTCATTATATCACCACCAAACTTTCCCCAAATGAATGTTCCTTAATCAAAACAATGAGATGGTACCTTTGAACTCTCCAAAATCAATCTTCATCTCTTTACATCAAATAGAAAACATTTTTTACTGCTGAAAAGCCTCAATCGCTCCCCCTTTTTTGCTGGCACTTGTTTTTTCAGTTGTAGCATAAAAACATATGCAAATCAAGGCTTCCGTAAACGAGAATTATTCAATGCTTTTTCGGTAGATTTTTCTGAATTGTTCACATAAATTTTAATTTAACCAATTCAAATGAAATTCTGGAGAGGGTTTTTTGTTTGTCTCTACTCGTCTGAGTGAAGGAAAACTTTTCGTTTTTACTAATGCGGAACTCAACTTTTTTGTGAAACTCATCCGGAAGTTTAGAAATGTATATTTTATATGGCACCGAAACTACATTTTATGGCTCATTTTGAATCAACAATTTTGTCTCCGAGTTGATATGACAGACTAATGAAATCTTGGCTGATGAAGTATTAAAGTTAGGAGAAGCGTTGTATCACCACATTTGGAGTCTTTTAAATGATTTTTGAAGCTTTTGACTTTTGTAAAGCTCTGGACTTGATGGAAACAGGATTTTAGAAGCAGTTTTCTTTTTCGACGTAAATTTAAACTAAGTTTTATAAAATCAAGCTTAAATTTGCGATCAAATGTCTACATACGCTGGTATTTTCCACGGTATATCTAGTGATATTTATGCGATTTAGCTGAAATTTTCACAGAATGCGCGGAAATGTATTACGTGAAAATTGTGTGAAAATTTCAGCTAAATCACATACATATCACTAGATATACTGTGGAATATACCAGCGTATGTAGACATTTGACCGCAACTGTACAAGAAAACCTTAAAAAGGATTTGAACCACAGATGAAACATCAAAATCTCATCTAATTTTTTCCACCCCAAAGCGACCAATTAAATTTTAATTGACTTTCCGCTGAGGTCACTTTTAAACTTACATCTCAAGCCATCAAAGCTCGTGTTCTCAGAAACACGGCCTTGTTAAAGCTTTCTATGCTTTTTTCATCTGCTTGTCAAACATTATCGTCTTTATTTCTGAAAACTTTGCCTTTCATCTTTTTTCATCAATTAGCGAAAAAACTTCCCCGTAACGGAAAGGTAAAACGTCCTTTCCCCGCTTCGGGGTGAATTCTGCGTTCCACGTGAAACGAGATAAATTTTTAATTTATTTAATGTATTTATTCATTTACATGGCAAAGATCGCTGTTTTTTCCAAGCGCTGTTTTTATTTCACTCGGCACTCAATAGGATTTTTTGATGGATTTTTTGAGCGCCTTTGACGTATGTTTCCGCTCGACTCTTTTTAATTAGTCTAAGTAAGTGTTTTGTGCTTGCACATCTCTCGTGGGAAATGCCAAAAATGTTTTCACCAGCATCGCAGTTCATTGATGGAGCTTGCGAGAGAGATACGAAGGCAACTTAATTAAATAAATGATGCTTTGATATTTTTGCTGCTATTTTGGTAACGTGTGAAGCCTGAAATTATAAACTCGCTTTCAATGTGAACATTTTCCACTCAAACATTTGATAAAAGCCTTTCAAGAGGCACCGGAAAGCGTTTAATTTTTCGACGTTTTCGGCACAGGCTATAGAGACATCATGATACTCCTCGTCTGATTTTCGGTTATCTACTCACCAAATCCTTCACTCCAAAGACAACATCATTAAACGATGAATAGATTCTCCCGCTACCCTCTGTGCTTGCCTTTTCCATTTAAACTCATCTCTCAACTGATGATCCAAAGCAGAAACCGAACAATCTCGCCGCCCACTTCGCCCCTTTCATCTTCATCACCGACTATGATAAATGTTTCTAAATATTTACAAAACACTACAACTATGCTCGCTTCTGTCTATCTCGGCTACGATGATGATGAAAATAGCTTTTGCCAAGTCAATTTCAGCTTTCAATCCAATTTAACTTATTTAAAACATCGTTTCACTTGCAAATGGGAGACAGCAGAGAGAAAATGACTAAAACGAGCGTCGGGGAAAGAACTTAAATAAATAGAGCCGTTTTCACTTTTTTTGTTTTCTTTTAATTTAAAACTTTCTCTGCGTTCTCTTCCTGTCAGCAACGATGAATAATTTTATTGCCAGAAATTTCCCAAGTTGTTCGTTAATAAGGGAGCGTGCGGGTGTGACGTGTGAAGGAA
>JPYR01000188.1:98118-114996 GCA_000775305.1 Belgica antarctica
AAATGTTCATAAAAAATAATCTGAAATTCCGGCACTCACGTTCCCAAAGCGGCTGCCGATGCGATCGAAATTTCCAAATGAAAATTGAGCGCATAAATTGATACGAAAATCCTCCCTTGTCGTAAATTATGATTATGTGCTGAACAATATTGTATCAGAGTTTAATTAGAGAGGGTGGCGCAATCGAGAGAACGTTTTCGAGTGCTTTAAGGACAGCAGAATCGTGAAACTTGATGATGGCAAGTTTTTGTCGGTGACGCTTGGATTCTGGTAGATAATAATAGAAAATTAAAAGGAGGCTAAACAAACAACGATTTGTGGACGTTCAGGGATTGATGATGAGAGTTGATGGAGTTTCTAGATTTAATTAAAGAAAATTTAAGGTTATAATGCTGATTCAAGTCTGGTTTAATCTTCTAATGGAAAAAGTTCAGTGTTTTGAAAGAATAATTATCAGATGATTGTGATCTTTCTACTTTTTTTTAGTTTAATAATTTTTTTTCATTAAGGTTATGTTAATGTGGACACATTTAACAACCCTAAATGCTAGTCTTTGAAACAGTCAGACTAAGAAAAAAGACGATAAAGGAACAAAAATCAATCCGTCCACAAGAACGGTAAAATTTATTTCGAAAAAAAAAATCATTCAGACACAATTTCCATGATTTTTTCCTGACAACAATAAAATTTTCAAAAAAATCCATCTGTAAACTCAGCAATCCCTCAAAGCATCTTCATTTGCAGCAAATTCTCGACAATCAATTAGATTAAAAATCGCTAAACCGATTCCACGTCGTTCATAAATCCCTGAAATTCCACCGGGAATTCAATTCCACATTATCAGCGATGCATGCAAATCCGCAGGCCGGAAAACCATTTTTTCATCCATTTAATATCGAATCAATTTAAAAGTTTAACGATGAAAAATAGATAAGTTGATGATGCCGGGAGTTTTCCCCAGGGAGAAAGCGGTCAAGTTGATGCTTTTCACAGAGAATAATTCCAACCCTTGTCCCTCCCCGACTGGGCCGATGAACCCTTCCATAACCAACTTCAATAATGCAGTTCGCTTAATTCAATTGTAATTTTTGTTTAAATATTTAATTACAGTCTGAGTCCATTAAACATGCCTGATTATGCTGAAGTGGCCGGATGTTCGTCGTTCAAAAACGGCAACTCACCCACCTACGATACCTTTGGTGCATACGCAACGACGACACTCGTCGGCCGCCAGTATGCGAAAAACTCTTATTCCGCACCAAACAGTGTCCACTACAACAACTTCATTAACGGCGGCGGCACAATCGGAAATGGAACTCATCATCTCCAGCATCAATTCAACCACAACGGCAACGGAGTCGCCCCGATGTCGAACAATCAATTGAAAATGAACATAATTGAAAACAAAATGGAGCAGCTGATGAACAATCTAAACAGCCCCAACCCAGTGAACGGGCAGCTGCAGCACCAGCAAATGCCAAAGAACGGGAGTGCATCGAAGAGCGTCCCTCAAACGCCGCTCATGAGCACGATGCGAAAGAATCGGATGAACAGCAGCATCAACGGAGGCAAAAGCAATAAATTGTCGTCTTATAGCGATAAAATAAATTTCGGCGAAGATTCGCGCTCGAGCGAGCAGCCGCTGTTCATGAAGTCCAAGTTCGACGGCAGCTGGCAATCTATCCCGTCAACGACCGCCCTCACTTCGTCCACGACGACCAGCAACAACAACAGCCCCAGTCATTTGCCATATCATCACTCGCCCCGACATCATCCCATGCAATCGTCTCTAAATCAACTGGGCGATAATAATAATCAGCCGAAAACCAATTCACATAGCTATTTGAGCAGCTTTGGCAAGAGTGATAAAGTGTAATTACGTTCGTATGCGGGGTGCAGAGAGCGGAGCTTGATATAGCCATTCAAATGCTGTGTGACGTTGGAAACTCTCCGCTTCAAGAGCATTAAAAGCTTTTGCATGTTTTAATGCCATTTTAGACATTAAATCAGAATTAGAATCATAAAATTCACTCTGCCCGTACACCTAATTGACACCGAGAGCAGTGCAAGTGGCACACACAACGACGAAGTCAGCTTTCAAGACGACTTTTCAATATATCTCGCTCTCGAGTCTAATCTTTGATTTACACAACTCAGAGACGGAAATGAAGAGTGTCTGCGAAGGAAAGTCACTCGCCCGCCTGCCAGCATCACCAATGAATCAGGGGCGACGAAAAAGACACGAAAACGACATGAAAAATTCATTTGAAATATTGAAAAATGAGAGATAAATGGCTGGGGTGTTCGTTGGTAATGTCACATAGATTTGGGAAATAGCAAAATTCTATCATAACATGACATGTTTGCTGTTCAGGTTGTTTTGTGATACGTAAAATCCTTTTTGAACCTTTCTAACCTCAAACAAATCTTGATAAAAAAACTTTTAACACAAATATGCACAAATTGTTGCATTCAAGGTAATGTTTCTTGGAGTTTCAAAAAATCAGCGCCAATTTTACTTCATTCTAGTTTTCAATACTAGGCCTAACCTAAAAAAACTTGGGTTATGTTTTCTTTCATAAAGTTTCTAATAGTTTGCATTCATTCGTACCAAAACTAACCTCAAGAAGTTGAACAAAAGTATTTTCATTAAAACAAAGAGAACGAATAGAGGGCTATAAAGCAGTGAATACTTTTAAGGCGTGTAACCTCAAACTACCCACCGCAACTTCTAAACTATTGAAGTTTGTTTCAACAATACAAATTTACTGTCAAACATCGATGTCAAACAACGTTTCAACTCATAAGTTTCTAAAAACTTAAGTTTGAATCCACCAAAAACTAATATCCTAACCTTAAATCAACCACAAGTGACATACCCAACGAACCAACCCCAAACTGTATATTTTTTCTGAGGCTGTGATAACATGAACTATAAATAAAATAAAGTTTGAATAATTTCGTCTCGCTCAGCATTTCCAGAGATGCACAAGAAAACTCCCAAATCGATAGACGAAAAATATGAGTTTTCAGTTTTTTATCTGTCAAATCGCACCATGAAAAATAGTTGCAAAATGCCCCCTCCCTTATATGCATGGGATATTAATTTTCAATCATCAGGAACGGAGATAGGAGAAAAATTTCAATTTTATGTTTCGTTTTTTCCCTCGTTGCCATGAACTGCAAATTGCAACTCGATAGAATCGGAGCTTTTGTTGTTCGGCTTTCGATGAATGAAAATGCTGAGTACAAAATGCAACAATCGAATATCCTGATGAAATTAGTTTTGCTCCGGTTTTTTTTGTGTCTGCTGTACATAACAAATGAAAAACTATTGAAAATGGGAGAAAAACTTTTGTGGAGATCACTAAATTGCTGTGTAGGAAAAGGCAAACAACATAATTTGATACATATCTTCATCTCGATGACGTCGCTTCATTCCGATGTGGAGCTTTATTGAGCGTAAAATATTACATATAATCTGAAAATGGGAATACATGTAAAAAATGATTAACTACAAATCATGATAATCATCGTAGTGTATGACTTTAAGATCAAGTGTAATGGAAACTGAAGAAGTTTATCATCGCCAGGGCTGGCAGTAAAGAGTGAAAATCATCAGAAATACTGCCACAAGTACTAATTTTCATGGAATATTCTAGAATGTTACGGAACGTTCCAAAATATTAGAACATACATGTTAGAACACGTCTTACACCATTCCAAAATGACTCTTATTGTTAGCCCTGGCCACCCTTCACCCATGTCATAAGTTTCAATAACAACTTCATAACGTTTTTACTGCCCAATTCTTATAAAGAAATAATTAACAAAATTTATCATCATAATGAAAGCAAATTTCCCCGGAAAAATCATGAAAGACTGACGTTGATCGTGTTCAGTCAAAATTTATTATTTTGATCGGTCTTGCCAAACTCAATTCCGGATTTTTTATGGACGACATCATATCATTTTTGTTGGAGAAAGTTAATTTGTTCGTTTCATCGCTTGTCACCATAAAAAGAAACAAACGAGATCCTTTAAGAATCTTTTAACAGCGTTTTTACATAGAAACAGATAATTCTCTCAATAATTTCCGGCTTTTGGCCTATTTATGGGCTGGAGTCTGTTTTATTCGCCAATCAAACATAATTATCGCAGCAATAGAAATAAAATTTTAATGAGAAAGATTCAAAATCTTTACGATCTTGTTTTCTCCTTTGACTTGAAGGATCCGACTGTCCATTAAAAAGTGCTTTATTTCGTTGCATAAAACCAGTTTTCGCTTTTTACGGCCTACCTCTAAACCTTCGCAGATGAAAAATCTTAGAATATATTGCCACTAAGCTCATGATTATTGATTTATCTGAAGAATGAAGACGAATTGTATAAATAACTTCAAACATAAAACTATTGAAAGTAGTTGACTGGTACTAACTAAAGAAGATGACAAAAAATTATTTGTAAAAACCAAAATATGTAAATAAAATTGCTGCAAAGTTTTTATAGCAAAATTCCAAACATTGCAATCTTTGAAAATGAGTTTACTTAGTTACTGATATTTTAGTTTCCAATATTTGTTTTTCAGATTGCATGTTAGGGTGTCCTTCGGTGACGTTTTTCTAGAAAATGAATAACAAATTCTTAGTTTTCCCAGAAAAACTTTAAAACGCTCGAATTCTTGCAATTCCACTTACATCATTGACCGATAATTCTAGAAAAAAATTATTTCCCTCGAAAATATCGTCGACACAAGCTCGAAGTTTTCAAATTCTTAATTTTCCCTGGAAATTCTCCTGTGATTCATTCGCAACCAAGCAAATATTTGTTCTCAGATAAAAGAATTTCCATCTTTGAGTGTTCGATGCACGTCGTTTGCAGGATATAACGAGAGAAGAAAAGTTTTGTGGCTGTTAGGGATGAAGGATTGGGATTCCTTTCATAGCGAACTAGAAATCAAACACAGTTTTAAACGATATGCAAACAAAGATTCCTTTTAACTCGTGTACACAGGGGAAAAAACTCCTGCACCCTTAGCAATCAAGTTATGCCTTTCTAAATTCAGAGTGAATCAACAAAAAATGCGAACGAAAAATGCGAGAGACTTTTCATCTCAATTCTGCTGTACTGAAATTTGATATCGGAAAGGTAAGAAAATAATTGCAGTGGTGAGAGAAATCATGGAAATTTGATGATTCAGATTTGTATGCATAAGAACACGTAATCAATGTTTGTTTGAATCGTCATTTTTATTCAAGAGTCTTTATTTAATTTGATACTTTATAATGAGAAGGGGGAGATCTTTAATAAACATTGCCGAAGTTTGAATTGATGGCTGTAGGTATTCCTGAAGTGCAGACACTTTAAAGTTTGGTTTTTGTTTCAGATATTCATGAAGTTAACAGTTCTGTGAAACGTTACAATGTTAAATTTTCAGTCCCAAGTACTGGCCTTACTAAGTTGCAGAACTAAATGATTTTTTTTGTCAATTTCCATAGCAAGAACAAACTGTCTGGATTTTCATATAAGAAATAAACAAATTTTGTAAAATCTATCAATTTCCAATGCATTTTAAATCGTTTCTAGCATCAACTTGTTATCTATAACATCAAATACAAAATTGATTTTCCATCGAAAACAAAATTTTCAAAAGTAATTTTCCGGAAAACTTGAACATTTTATTTTCTGTCTCCCTAGGCATATGATAACTTTCTTCAAATTTATACTGCAAATAAAATGCTAATTCCGGTCCCTTAAAAACACAATAATTCCTTTTATCTTTCATCGTTCAGTGTCGTTTTATCAACGTTTTCCTTCTTTTTGTCTTGAGTTAAGGTCATAAAATTTTCTTTTTTATTGCTTTAAAAGACAGAAGAAAACTGTAAATCATTTTTCTGAATGAAACGGTACTCCAAACTGCGGGAGGGAAAGTCATCAGGAAGAATTTATTCGAGACCGTCTGAGAAAGGTCTCGAGATCCCTTTCTTTATTAAGAAAAATATTTTTCATTATCACCAAATTCTCACTTTGTAAAATGTTCTTTTTTCGAAGACAAAGAAAAGTTATTTTTTAATTACATTATCTCAAGCAGTCTGCCTAGGCAGAAAAGGTTTGAAACGCGGGCATAAAGCAAATAAATTCGTTTGCGGAAGAAAACGATAAGGAGCTGGAAAAAACGAGAAAAACATTTAATTTAATTTCGTTTGCCCCGGAGGTGTTTTCTTTTCTTGTGGATTCTTCGGTTGCTGGTTTTCTTCTTTAAAGCAATCCAAACTCACAGCAGATGTGTAATCTTTACGATGCGGTTGATCTTTTTCTTCAAATACCTTAATAACGAATTTTAATTCTCTATTTCCATTGATTGTTGATGCGGAAAATTTCTGGAAAGGAATACTCAAAGCAAAATCAATTACCGTAAGATGAAGAAGCAGGAAAAACTGTTGTGTACTTCATTATTTTGCAAGGCATCAAAATCACCTGAAATGTCATTCGAGAACTCAGATAAGAAATAAAATAACTTGAGGCCTAGAAAAATACCAATTTCAAGGGGACTTTTCTATTTTCAAACGACTCGAAATTCAGCAATTTCAGTCGAAATTTTGTAGAGACGGAGAAATGGCCATTTGCAGTCAATGAACAAGAAAATGAAGTTTAAGCCTTCATGAAATTGGAACTTTGATCAAACGAATGTTGTAAGGTACAGCTATTTAACAACACGATTTGAAATTTTTTCCATGCTGTTGATTGATTCAATTTCATGAACACAATTTGCAATGCTTTAAGTTCACTAAAGATTTTTTTTTCAGCGATTTCTTCAGTCAGGGCAGTTATTTAACAAAAAAACTTTCGTCAAGAGCATATTTTTTCTGCGCGAATTAATTCAAAACTTGAACTTAACTGCGGTCCCAAAACCTAGCTTAGAATAAGTTTTGATTTCAATGTCACTTGAAGCGTTTCAAAAATGTGAAATTTCATCCGTTTTTTGTCTGAGTTTGCATTCGTAAGTAATTTTTTAGATAACATAACGTTTTATAGCAAGTTGTAGCAAGTATAGCAAAACATTTTTAGTTTTTCATTTTCAGAAGTGAATTAATTCTATGTTAAAATGAATCCCCATTTCCCGGGAATTCTTTCAAAAAGCCGGGGGATATTCCCCATGGTGAAATGGAGACCGTAAACCTACATTAACTAGAAACAATCAGTAAAAATTCACCTCAAATGAATAAAACTATGAAGCTGAAACACGAGTTGAACTAAACAGCAAAAACGTTTGTGAAAAATATTCATCACCAAAAACCTAATGTTTTTACCCAAAATTTCACCCAAACACTTCTATTCTAAAAGCCAAATGAGAATAATTGAAGCGTTATTACACATAACAAAGTGTTCCAATCTGGACATATGTTTAAAAGTCATGCAATAATGAATTTAATGGCGCAGCAGCAATTACTTCAACTGATGTAAAACACGATGTTGTCTCTACGGTTACCTACGCTAGCTAAAACACGACACTAAAATCAATCCCATAAATTTGCACCGAAAGCAATTAAATGCTTTTAGGTTCAAAATCTAAACAGCATGACAATTTATGGATTTTCATGAAACATTTTTTCAGCATCAGCATAGACGCGACATGATCGCAGCAAAAAACTTTTCGAGAAAGTTTATCCGAAAGAGGCGTAATTTTCAGAGCATACATGAACCCATTGTTTGCCTTAAAATTAAGGCGTCTAACCAGCATAACTTCGACGGGGATGTTGACCAGTGATGTGTCTAATAAAGTTTGACTTTTTGAGGTTAGGAAATTACAATTGTAAAGTTTCATCAATTTTAAAAAGCTGTTACTTTGTTTTCTTCCTGAAATTGCATTTAACCGTCATTTTCGGACATGCCCGCTGTTAAAACAATCCATAAAATGTAAAAATTCATGCGAATGTTTTTGTGTGTTTGATGCTGCTAACTTTTGGGTGGTAAAATTTAATTACGTTAGAAGAATGTGACAAAGTTGATATCGAAAACTTCAACACAGCAGCAAGCTCCGTTGTGGTCACGTCACGAGTGAAATTCAAACCTTTTTTTACCAAACTTGCTGCAAAAAGTGCTGAAGCAATTAATATTTTGTGCACCCGTTTAAAATTCCACCCCTCAATTTAAAATATTGCGTTCGAGTTGACATTGTTAACCCCTTATTTAGCATGTAAAATTTTGTTTAAACATTTATGTTTCTCGTTATGCTGGGGATATTTCTGTTGCTTTCTGCTGCTGTCTCTTGAAATTTATTTTATTTTCTTTGTGTACGTCATTACGATTTGTCATTAGAGGTATGGAATATGAATTAAAGTCGTCAAAGGCTTGCCTTGCTACGTGTGTCTGATGGATACTGAAAAGTCGTGGGTGGAGAGACGATGATGAATGAATAGAAATAAATCTGGTGATTTCGAAGGGTTATCGCGTAAACATCACTTCAGGAGAGAGATAGCTTTTGAATTATATTTTAACATCCATTTTTTCCTTCGCTTTTCTCTCGTCGTGTCAGACACATTTGGGGAAAAACAAATATATCATCATGGTTTTGAATTTGAGTTAGAATGAAATCCCTTCATCTGCATTTGAAGTTTTTCTATCATCGTTTTTATTGCGATATAAAATATATGAATAAATCAAATGCTGAAGCGACGCTGCGTGCCTTTGCTTCCTTTTTTCAGGTAGACGAAGAAAAATCACTGCGAAATGAAATGAAATTTAAATTTTCATCGTGGGCTCCCTTTTCCACTGCTTCAAGAACGTGTCTTGGTTTGATGAGACTGATTTTCTCCCTTCTCGTCAAAGGGTCATAAAAGTCAAACTCGTTTGATATTCCGAAACACTTATGGTGATGCCGTTACCGTGCGTGCCATGGAGGAGAGTGAGATTATTGATTACTTCTTAATGCCTTCTTGGGGGGATTGGGAGATTGAAATTTTATGTTAATTTGAGAGAATCTCCTTCTTGACTTGCCTTTTTAAATCAAATCTGTTATCGATTGATGCCTTCCTTCTCCCCTGCAAGAAAAAAATTCAAAGAAAATTGTTCACGAAAGCGAAGAAAACAATTCAATTTGGAAGCAACAAATTTATGCGTAACCAATCAATCTGGCAGCCTTTTAACAGGATTTCTATCAAAACCATGATTAGATCATCTCGATGCTTTCCATTACCAAGTTATCGTGGTGCGGCTGGGTGAATTATGATCGATCATGATTTGAAATTAATTTTTCTTGTTTTATTGGTTTATCGGTAGAGTGGAAAAGTTTTTTATTCAAGTAGGATTTGAACAATGACCGGTAGAAGTTCAGTTGGAATATTTGTTTCTTTTTTAGATATATTCTTTATTGATAATTTGATTACAAAAGCTGCTACAGCGATATCGTTCATCATCATCATCAGGTGACTGATACTACAAGCAGTGCTCGCTAATACATGATTAATAAAAACTGAAGTACAAAATTTAAGCTGCAATATTTTTACACTATGATTCGTTTATAATTTGACGTCACGATACATCACAACTCCACTTCATGCCACAACATCAGTTTCATCAATAATTCTATTCAACGTGTTGTAATTCCGGATACATTTTCCAAATATGACATCACTAGCGTTAAGGCTAATTGAAACTCTGAACCAGGATAAGAACATCACGTTGATGCATTTTTTGTGTACTAAATCCAATGTTGTAAGTTTTGTGCCTTTGAAGATATCTTTTTCTGTAGCATAAATTGCATTGACACTCAAATAAAATTCTTTCAGATTCTAATTGTACCAAGTTTTTTTTTCCGACTCAACATTCTTAAAGCTGTATTGGTCTTGAATGTGTTAGGACCCAATTTTTCAATTTGATTTCCATCCAAAACCAATTCGACAAGATTCATCAATGGCTGCAACACTTCTGGATTGAATGTCTTTCATTTGTTTCTGTTCATTCGAATGGATTGGATGTTTCCGTTCGCCGCGAAAATTTCGTTCGGCAGCTGTTCAATGTCATTTGCTATCAGTTCAATGATTTGAAGCTGAGACAAAGATTTAAATGTGTCTGGCTTCAATTCCTTCACCAAATTATGGGCGAGACTGAGTTGTGCTAAATTTGCGAACAGAGTTTCCGGGAGTTCGATTCGATTCGGTTGAAGTCAAGTCGCAAAACCAAAAGTTGTTAATGAACTGAAAACAAACTCGTCAATTTTTTTCATCTGGTTTTGACAGAGATGAATAGTCTTAACTGACTTGAGTTGCTTGAAAATATCATCAGGTAACACAGACATTCTGTTTTCGTTCAGGGTCAAAGTTTCCAAATTTGTCAAACTCTCAAACACGTTTTTGGGCAAAGTACCAATAATTTTTTTCGGTAGATACAAAACCAATAGATTTTCTAGAGATTTGAAAACTTTTTCTGCTAGTTCTGTAATCTGATTCCCAGTCAAAACCAAAGCAATAAGATTTTCAAGTCCAATGCGTTTTCATCGATTGAATTGATTTTGTTGCGGAAAAAGTCGAGAGTTTTCATGTTGGTCCCCTATTAAACGTCTGCGCCGGAAAAATTTCTATGAGATTCTGACTTAGGATCAACGAAGCAAGTTTGTCGCAAGATTGGAAATGTTCCGGCTTGATTTCTTCCATCGTGACAATGCCAAAGTTGTCAAATTTGGAAACGCGGCAAATATTCCATTTGGGACCTGTGTCCACCGATTTTGCTTTCACCACAAACATCACATCTTTATTGCTCTGACCTTGCCAGTGATCGCCTTTAAATGTTTCCGTTTCACTGGAGCTCGATAAATACACATCCAAAAGCTTGCAAGTTTATCCAAACATCAATTCAGGGACGTATTGACATTTCAACGCGTTGGAAGCTTTGGTTTGTACTGCCAAGATAAGCACAAAAAACTTTATACTGTTGGAGAAAAACTCAATTAAACTAAATAAACTTTTGCAACACTTTTAAACACTTTACACTTCTTTCAATTTGAAAGCACTGGAAGTTTATTAATTGAATTTTAACTGAACAAGCGATTAGAATATTATGCGGAAAAGCTTTGTGACTTCCAGCTTTTTATATCAATTCATAAGCGGAATTTATATCGGCGTTCAGGCATCTGTAGCTTTCACATGAAACGATTTGGATGCACATTTGCACGTAATTGATGTTGTTTGGATGAGTGATTATAGTTCAACACAAAATTGAAGTGTTTGAGGGAAAATGAAAGCGAAATTTTATTGTTCACTTAACTTTAAAACAGTTTGAACATTTTACAGCTTTAATTTAACAGTTTTAACAAAAAAAATTCTAAAGAGACGCCATTTGACTTCAGATGACTTCATGACTTCATTCAAATATTAATTTTCCTAATGAAAACACAACCACGAAGCCATTTCGTGTTCCACCTTTAATGTGCATAATATTTCAACTCTGATTTAAGTGAATGTCATCGGAAGCACCGGAACTTAATGACGTGAAATGTAAATTTAGCATAACTCTGCGACAGAACAAGACAAAAAGTTCAGCCGAAAGACTGAATGTTTTTAATTATGCATTTCAAAATTATTATTCTTGTCAGACATTGCCATTTTCAACAGATTTTCTAACATAAATTTCATTGAAACCTGCTTTTTCATTCCATGAGGAGACGCAGGTAAAATGCATTCGTTTGCATAAATTATGTGCAAAATTGTTTAGCTTCGGTATGGATTTTCTTTGCGACGAGGGTAAAAAACTTTTCAATTCTAATTAAAGCAGAAACCTCGGAATGAAAGTTCTGCAACGCTAGTCGGGCAGAAAAGTTTATCATGGACTAATTAAATTAGCTTTGGTGTTTTAAAGCGGAAGATAAATTCAGTTCCCCCGATGCCGATAACGAGCTCCACGTAATTGATAAGACGGGATGCGAGTTGCATGAAAATTTAATCTGCACAACATCTCGCAACAAAATGTCATAAACACTTGTGACTATTAAACTCCACACACGCCAACGAAATTCATTCACATTCAAACGCTTCCACGAATGACAAATTGCAATGCATTATTAAAGGGTAAACGGCAGTTTGTGAAACATTTATCACTCGTGTGATTGTCTCGTGATGTTTCCAGGTAGACGCTGTTAATCCCCTGTAACCAGTGGTCGTTTGAGCGGTCATGTGATTGATCAAAGACTAACAATACTTTTATGGTTTGAAAGTAGAACTTAATGATAGGGTCGGTCCCCTATTAAATTAACAAAAGTCCTAATAAATTATCAAGTGTAAATTTTAAGTTTATGGACGCTCTAGGAATAAGAAAAAAGTGAATTGTTATTTACTTGGTAGTTAAGTGTCTGAACTATCACATGACATACATTTCACCCCGTGGAATTGTTAATTTAATTTGTTAATTTAATGGGTCAGAAATCCGCTGTTGATTTAATGGAGGACCGACCCTATGTATTCAAAGCTAAAAAAACTTTAAAATAAAAGCGCGAATACAAAAATGTTCTAAAATTATCGGGCTTTTTAAACCGGAAAAATAAAAAAAAAGTTAAAAATCTTTTCAAGATTTTGAAATATGATTCTAGAGAATATTGAAAAAAATGACTTGATCTTGTTTTCAATTTATATCAAACTCTCATCGGTCATTCAGCAGTCCCATCTTAACAACAGACGTCTATGCTACTGATAAAAATCATCTCACTCTTAAAACCCAACTCGGTGTCATTGAAATATCAAAATTTAAGCTCGTCACATGAATAATTTCTCGACACGAAGCGCTTTTCAGTTTCGCAAAAGGCAAAATTGAATTTTTCCAGTTGAACAAGCTCGAGATTAACCCCACACACAAACAAAGCTTTTCACTGAAATAAATTTCCTAATTCAGCAGAAATATTGTTTATCAACAACGGCCCAGCTTGTTGTTTTGTGTGTCCTACTAAATATCACATGACACAAGCAATTTTTCATGCTAAATGCCTAACAGAAGCCATAGCAGCGTTCATAATTCACAATCATGATTTTTTCTCTCGCTTTGGTCATTTGTAAGTTCACAATAAAGGTCAATTTTCTATCTGCCACTCTTGAAATCCCAAATTTATGGCAGAAAAGGAAAACTCTGATAAATTCTTATCTTTTGCCCATTTTTACATTCCATTTAACAACATTTCATTGATAGTTTTTTATTTCAACTTTTCTCAAGAGTCACCCCAAATATTTTTTTTTTAATTTTTCGTCCTTAGAATGATTGACACTTTAATACACCCCAAGGGATTCGGAAAAGGATATTTCTGTCCGTTGTGCGGAAAATAAATACTTTTTAAGAGGGCATTGATAAATTTCCAAGCTATTTAACTTTTCTCCTGCAGACGTAATCGCATCTAATAAATTCACAATGATATTTAGGGACGTTATAGGATTCGAGATAACAAGAAGTTAGGAATCCTAGGAATGGTCAACGATACAGGAAATAATTGTGCTTTAATTCCTTCTCTAAGTTTTCAGGAACGACATTGTTTGGAAATAAACAATCTGATTTAATACTTGAGCTGTTGTTCGATGAAAATCAGTAAACGGAAATCACCTGATGCGACTTCACGTGGGAGTCAGTTCATTTCTTAAGATTCCTAAGTTACCTAACAATCGTGAACTCAACATGATTGCTTCTCAATGCTGCTTCAATTCTAATCTCTGAACAATTTCTTCAACAAATGTCGCATTTTTTCTTGCATTCACCTCAACAGTTATTGTTTCAAGTTATGCCTTCACATATCCCACATCTTGACTTTTGTTCTTATGTCCTATTTCTCCTACATCTGTTCAAATGTCATAGAAAATTTTCTCCTTGACACTTTTCCTTTTTTTATTGCTTGAGAGCCGACAAGTATGCGGGTGGCAAGGTTCTGATGTGGAAGAGAAACAATAAATAGCAAGAACAATTTCATTTCGTATAATTGCTGCTTCTGAGATAAGTTGCCTGTAATGTGTAGGTAAGGACATTATTATTTATTGCAGCACTTCAGGGTTCTCGGTACATAAATACTGCAAGAAAATCGAGAAAAAGAAAAACTTAAAGTTTATTCCGCCTTACCCCTACAATTGCTGTTTATTGTCTAGTGTTTAAGCTTGAAAGATTTTTCCTCTATTTTTGCTTCATGTGGCACAGGAAAATAAATTTATGACATTATTTTTCCATTTTTTTCCTTCCTTCTTATGCTGCCAACAATGTACTTAACTACGTTTATGGAACGATATTGTTCCAGAATTACCATCATCAACACTGTGAGCTTTGGCGAAAGGGCGAATGGAGGGAATGTGTCTTAGACATAGAGGGGAGAGCGGCATGAAGACCCGAGAGAAGCACTTGAAACATTTTTCTCTGTTGAAATTTATGTATTACGCAAAAGTATCAAGTGGATGCTTCTTATAACAATAATAATGTAAGAGTTTGTTGCGGCAAGGGGAGAGTCTAAGACATAATGTGAAAAGGAAAACTAAAACCACTGCATAGAAATCCATAAACTTTTATGTGCTTTCTTTGCCCATTTATTTGCAATTTCATCAGCGGGTTGCATATCAAAACTTTCTCATATAAACAAGCCCAAGTTTTATTTTTGAATGACGAAGGAAAAGTTTAATACGATTGTTTGCCAGTGGTGTCACGACTAGGCGAAGTTTTTGTTGCTAAAAGTATGTATGTGAAGTGCTTGAATAAAAAGTGTGCAAACTTTGACGTTATATTGAAATTGTTGACGTTAGAGTCTGAATTTATGACGTCACGGGTGCATAGTAACCTGTCTAGTTCAACACCTCTAGTTTAGAGTAAGTGTTAAAAGACTTTGATTTTAGCAAGAGTGCTTTACTAATAATGGACATCCCTTGATGATACAGCAAACCCCACTTTTTTGGAAAAAAAAAAAACATTTTAACGGCTTGACTTCTTCACAAAAAGAAGCTTGTCTTTATCCATTAAAAAAGTGGTTCCTTAAGGGGTGTTCATTATCAGTAAAGCACCCTAGTAGTCTGTATCTTTCCATTTTGAGACAAACACGTTTGAACCGACTGGCAATCAGTTTAAATTAGACAAAGCGTGATGAGTAAGCTTTGAAGCTTACCTCTCTAAGTTTAAAAAAACATAACCTAAGATATTTATACTTTCACTTAGTGGGTGTCTAAACAATGTAGGCTCCAATGTTTTCCTTATCTTTCACACTTTATCTTCCATATAATATTTTTATGTTGAATTGATTGACTTCATGTCATTTAAATAATTCAAATTGCTGGTGCGATGTTGATGTACCGTAATAACCAGACCATCCCAGCTTTTATAAATTTCAAATTATTTTTCTTGCATCTCGCTTCCACTAACTCATTCATGGTGAAAGCCGGGAAGAAGCAGAAAAAATCCTATTAAAGAACAGTTTGTAATCAAATCACGCAAAACATTATCGTGATTTTAGACATATGGCCCCAACAACCGACAAACTTCAATTCCTTTTCATACATCCATAATGCATTTTCTTCAACAATAACTCGCCTTTTTCTACTAGGAAAAATGCTCAGCCAAGGCGTTTTCATAACGAAAACGTCTTTTCGGAAACATATTTCACCCCACATGCTTTATAATGTGATTTCTTATCATGATTCCTACGATCCGCCGTACATTTTTCCGTGCTTATGAAATGTTTGAAACACTTTTCTTGTGCTCAGATGTTATCCCCGAGAAAAAGAAGTTGGAGAAATCTTTCGAGAAGTCGTTTCGATCCGAGAAACAAATTTTTGAACATCACGAACAGATGCATTCATCCAAAAGCAGAGTTTAATCGAAGGAAAACTTTTCAAAAGACGTTCAACCTGGATAATATTCGAGAAATTTTACAACGTCAGCGAAATTTACACCATAAAACACCCACAATAAAAACGTCATTAACAATGTTTATCTTCTATGGAGAAGATTTTTATATGCAAAGCTCAAAAACAGTTTTTATGCTGAAACAAGACATCATAAGCATACAGCTCACGTAGAAGGAAAAAAATGCGATGATGATGAGACGTCGACGATGAAAAGCGGTTATGAAAAATATGCAAATCATTCTGGAATTAAAGCTTTATGAACTGTGACTCGAATTTACATGTAAAAATTCTGCAGAAATTGCTTTCGCAAACGATAAAAGTGTTAATTCACAATGCATCACTTTTAATTGCACAGCACAACGCTTCGAGAAGTGACTGAAGAAAAAACAAAGTGCAGTGAAACTTGAGTTTATGGATACAAATGGAATCGTATGGTGAAAGCAGCAGCTGTGAAATTTAATCCTGAAGGGAAATTTCATGCAACAGCGAACAAGTTTCCGTGAAATTGGGAGTAGGGAGATGTACAGTGAGGTTGAATGAAGGTAGAATTTCGTTAGTTAGAAAGTTTGATGCTAAATTTGGATGTCTGGAACATTGATTGACAGTTTCGCTTCGTTCATACTGAACTAAGGAGAAATAAAAAAAAGCTTTAGATACAGATTTGAGGTTATAATAAATTCTTAAAGATTTTAGGTTTGATTTCTGGATACAATGGGTAATGCCTAGTAAATTAGTTTTAAGACCGACGTTTTCTTTAGTATGAAAATTCATTCACGAGATCTAGTTTTCAATAGAAAATTTTGAAGTTTTCAATTATTCGCTTGTTTTTGAGGTTAAAAAGATTTTTTAAAGTAGGGTTTTGAAAATAACCGTTTTCTTCTAATTTCATCAAAAAGTTTCCCGAATCAATTTTTATAAGCGATGCTTACCTAAAGTTCTTCTTAAATCAAATGTATTTATCTTTTTTATAACAAAAAACAGAACTGTTACTTGATCTCAACCCCACCATGCCCTCAGTATTTGATCTGCAAAA
>JPYR01000189.1:5371-24580 GCA_000775305.1 Belgica antarctica
TTGTGTGAACGTGAAAGAAATGATTTCATAATTAATTTTTCCGCGTTCGCGTGCTCGACGAATTCCATGAAGAAGCTTCGCTTCGCGCGTTCGTGCAGAGTGGACACATATCATCGAACTAATAATAATCAGCACTGGATTGCTTGTTTACTTTAAGGTGTGGCAAATTCCCGACGGCGGCTTATCACGAACACTCACCGAGCCGGTTGTGGACTTGCTGTACCACCAGCGCCGCGTTGGTCTCGTGCTCTGGCATCCCAGCGCACTCAATGTCCTGCTTACGGCTGGATCAGACAATCAGGTTGTCATTTGGAACGTCGGCACTGGAGAAGTGCTGCTCCACATGGACTGCCATCCTGACATCGTCTTCAGCGCTTGCTTCAACTGGGACGGTTCTAAGCTCGTGACGACGTGCAAGGACAAGAAGATTCGCCTCATTGACCCGAGAACCGGCGAAATCGAAGCCGAGGCACTTTGTCACGATGGTTCGAAGGCTACCCGAGCGATCTTCCTTCGCCATGGACTCATTTTCACAACTGGGTAAGTGCACGGAATTGATCACGTTGGACAAGATGACGAATTTATTCCTTTTTTAGATTCAATCGTTCGTCAGAACGTCAGTACAGTCTTCGCGCACCCGACGCTCTTTCAGAACCGATCGTGATGGTCGATCTCGACACGTCTAACGGCGTCATGTTCCCGCTCTACGACCCCGACACTAACTTGGTGTTTCTGTGCGGAAAGGGCGACTCAGTGATCCGCTACTTCGAAGTCACTCCGGAACCACCGTTTGTGCACTACATCAACACCTTCCAAACACCCGATCCCCAGCGAGGCATCGGCCTCATGCCAAAGCGTGGTTGTGACGTCAGCACGTGTGAAATTTCACGCTTCTACCGACTCAACAACAGTGGACTCTGCCAAACCATCACGTTCACCGTGCCAAGAAAGTCGGAGCTCTTCCAAGAAGATCTCTACCCGGACACGTTGTCGGACGAGGCGGCGATTTCTGCTGAAGAATGGATTGGTGGAACCAACGCCGAGCCCTGCATGATTTCACTCAAGGTTAGTCCGTGTTGCGTGTTTTGTGACTCACTTCCTTTTAACAGGGTTTGTGCCATACCGTGCCAAACTCACAAACCCTTCCCCACCCACATTCATTACATTCCAAACCGCTTAGCCCTGTCGTTATGTGTTATCATCACTAGAGAGTGCGAAAGATTTTCGTGTGACGCTTCCTGCTAACATGTGTACATCCAATCATCGCTAGTTAGAGATTGTGAACGTTTCTCAGCCCTGTTTCATCCCATTCATATTCTCCGACAAAAACCCGAAAAACATCGATAAGACGAGCATAAATTTCCTGTTTTACGATAAATCGTTCGTCTTCGCAACCATCCCAGTTTTTGTTTCGTTTTTATTGTTACACAACATTTTTATCGTTTTATGGATATCGACCGAGAGTTGAGGGAGTTGCGTGGGTGGTATCGTCAAATCAGCACGTGGTAGTTCAAGTTTCTGGAACTGGGTCATGAAAACTGAAGACTTTTGAGTGATTTTTGACCTTCCACCCCTCGATTCAACTCTCGCACGGCCTGTTGATCCATGTAACTAAACTTCGTTATCAGCCGAACTACGGAATGTCATCGATCTCCGCAGTGATACCGGCTGATAAACGAAGATTAGATGCCTTTAACGATTACGTTCAGTGTCATTGCCACCGTCTCATGTCGCCATCAGTTCACGTACACATGCTGGATAAGCGAAGCTAATCACGATTATTTTTCTTTCTTTTCTCTAATTCCTTAACTCGATCGCCCAATATTGCCGAATCTCCCCCTTGAACATGAATTACAGGATCGTGTTTTAATTGTACAGGGCGGCTACGTTTCGCAATCGCAAGGAACGAAGCTCAACGTCACGAAAAAGTCAAACGTGCTGGACAAGCCGAAGCCAAACATTTTGAACGCGTCGAAGAAGTCGAACCACGAAAGTAACAACAACAACAGTACTGATGCCAGTGACAGCGCCTTGACGACTAAGCATGAATCAACTGGAATCCGACACGAGAACCCTGTCGCAGCAGCACCAGAAGTTTCGGTGAGAGTTTTTGGAGCTAATCCTCGAGTTTCAGCACTTATACGATCATTTTTTCCAGGCCACTGATCTCAAAGCTATTCAGGATGAGATTCGCAAGTTGAAGGCGGTGATTGTGAAGCATGAGAACCGTATCCGAGCCCTGGAGGCTCAGGCAAAGGCTCGCGACGAAGAGAACAACATCGCTGACGTCACCGATTCGTCTTCAAAACACTCAAGTCAATTAGCACCCGACGAAGTGTGAGCGACGAGCTATTCTTGAGTTTCTCGCCTTCGTCGTCACCACCCGCCTCTCTTTTGTTCTCTCTTCACCCCCGTCACTCGACCATCTCAACAATTTTTCTTCACTAAACGGATCATCGATGGTGCCTACATAAAATCTTCGTCCAAAATTCAATGTTTTGTATTCAAAATTTCCGCGTCTTTCGAAGAAAAGTTTTTGTGATACATTAAATATTTATTTTTTGTTGTTTGGAGAAGGGACTTGAGTCGAGATCGCCTGGCCACGAGTTGGAAACTTTTTTCGCGCAAAAACTGAATTGCGGTGAATGTTAGACCAAGTGCAACTCGTGCCGATAAATCCCGATGAAGCAACGAGCAGACTTAAAATCAAGAAAATTTGTTAAAAAAAATTATCGTTTCAAGTTGATTTGACTTCGTGGGTGGCTGTCACGAGAGGTTCTTCGAGATTTGTTCAACTTTTGTCGAAATTTCTATTTTAAACGAAATTCCGATGCAGAATTGATGTTGATCTTGCAAACTGCGCTTGACGGTCACCCGCCAAGGTTGACAAAGCTTTTTTGTTCTCCCCTTTCGGAAATTTAATTAATGATGCAACGAATTTAATTAAAAGTTTCATCTGGTACAGAGATGAGATTTGTTTTCATCCAATCATCATCCACCATTTAGTTATTTGCGTCGTCTTGTCGTTCATCTTACTACCTTATTTTCATTTTCTTTTTAAATACAAACTAATCTTAGCGCCTTTTTGCGATTAAATAAAGCAGCAGAAACAAAATTCGTTGACACGATCAGTGCTTTAAGCTTTTCGAACCGGGAACTTAATCTCAAAATTGAAGATTCTGAGAATTTGAACCTAGAATCATGAGAATTTATTGATATTAACTTGGAATCTTTAGAGGATTCAAAGGATTCAAAGGATTCTAACCTAAAAGCGTCCATATTTGAGGTTAACTTTCCGGTTAAGCATTCGATTTCATTCTGAAATCTTTAATCAGTGCCTCAAAAAACAAAAGAAATTCGTGAAGAATCACAATTCGATGTAAAATGCCTTTAATTTATTTAAGCCTCGAGGAAGATTTTCATGACAACGAAGAGAAATTGTTCATCACGCTCATGAAAAGTGCAATTAAGTTAAGAAACAAGCACAATCGTTAACAGTTGAGTCCGCTACGCACAAAAATCCTCAAATTTGTGAGATGAGGCATGAAAAGTCAAGCGAACCTACTTAAAAGTCTTACGACAGCCAAAAGCTTGACTTTGAACGTTCATTGACCTGCGAAAGCTCATGAAAGAAAATCCCGAAACAAGTTTTCTCTTTATTTGCATAATTTTTCTTTTGTATTTAACTTACAATTTGATTTAGGGCTTTTTTATTACATTTTTTGCTTAGTATTAATCAGAAACTTCCCCATCAATCACAGAGAAATTAAAACAAATGAAGATCCCGTCGTCGGACACCACGCGCAAGAAAAAAGTTCAAGAAATGCATGTTGAATGTACATTGAGAGTCAGATAAGAAAATAATTTTGTTCATAAGTTGATTGTTAAATGATGGACGGAATGTTCTTGAGATTTTCTTTCCATCCGAACACCCGCAAACAACTTTTCTTTTTTGAGAGAGAAAATCGTTGTGAAAAAGTTTTAAATCAAAATAAAATGTAAAGAAAAATCTTTGTTACTTGAAAACAAAAGTTTTGATGTGTTTTGTTCGTTCGTTTTCCTTTTCATTTAAACTTTTCATTGTTGTTTTCAAGTCTTAGGTTTGATCGACGGTTTTATCGGACTTTGTGCCAGTAAAAGTTCGGGTTATTGCCTTGAAGAGACTGAAATTGACAACGAACTGCTTCTTCAAAGTGGAAGAAGGATGAACAGACATCAGCAGTGTCATAAGCACATGTGTGAAGACCGTTACAAAATATTCAAAAGCCAAGAACATTTTATCGCGCCCTTCGTCGATCACTAACACATCCAAACTATCGTGTTTTACAGAAAAGGGGCACGCAAAAACAAGATTTTCGAAGCTTCGAAAAAACCGCCTTTCGCAACGCATAATGCATCAGTTCCAACTGCGTTCTCGTCAAAGAAACATAGACAAGCTTCCAATCAATCATGATAAAAGTAATAAATTACCTTTTTCAGCGTTTATTGGCATCATTAGTAATGAACTAAATTTCCGCTCAAGCCACAACAGGTATCATTGAGTAACACCGATCATTACCAGCAGTGACCAGCAACCTTTCGATCCATCAAGCAGTCAAGTCACCAGAATGCCACCAGCCACCAAAAAACTCAAACTTTCCATCAACCCGCAAACACAAACAACGGATTCGTCGTTTGTTGACATCGAGTTGCAGCAGTTCCAAAAAGAAATTCGGCGAATAAAAGGCGAAACACAGTCGGGGATTAAAGTGGAACATGATTACGAGTCTTTTCCGATCACGAAAGACGAAACTACCTCTAACCACCAGAACGATTCGGTGGATCCCGACGAAGACCTGAAATCTTACATTCGCAACCAAATCCAGCTGTCTGAAAGACGGATTCAAAAGAGATTGGACGCAATCGAATACAAGCTCGACCGACTTCTTCAAGCGAACAACGTGACGATAACGACTGTCGAGCAGATTGAAGAAGAGCCGCCTTTGGAAGAACATCTCGTCGACTGGGTGGAATCTGAGCCGGCGCCAATGAGAGAAGAAACCATGAACGAGTTCGACAGTCGACTGTTCCCGATTGCCGACGAGGGAACGTTCGATTGGTTCTTTGAGAGGCTCCGTGATGAAGAATATCGCCAGCAGCTGATTCAGAGCCGATGGCAGTTAACACGCAATGTCAGCACCAAGTCGTTCCAAATCTCAGTCAAAGACTTCCTTCGAATGCACTTCGAACTGACGATTTGCATCAAGTACAGCGTGTCTGGCTACGGCGCGCACGGAATCAAGAAAAGGAAGTTCGACTCCAACATTTTGACGATCTACGTTTTCGAGTGCTTCAATCGAGGGTATCCCGAAGCTCATTCATTTCAGGAGGTCAACAAAGCCATTGTGCAGTTCTGGGGACGAGCGCCCGACACATTGAACAAGTCGATTGAAAGGACAATGAAGCAAGAGACGTCGATTTTCGCTCAAGCGTTTGATGAAGCGTGCTGAATGTGATGCTCAAGCCAGCCTGTACCTTAACTTATTAATAAACTCAGTTTCAATTCAAACATTTTCCATCTGTGTGATCTTTTATTGAATGTTTCAGCACTTTTCGTGTTTGGAAACGTTTACAAAATGTTGATTAGCTGATGCCGGATTGTACGCAAGGCTTAATCTTCCTCTTCTTCGTCAGCAGCGGCACCACCGCCTTGTCCCTTCTTCATGTTCTTTCGCTTGACGCGACCTGGACGGCCACCACCGAACGGTGACTTCAAGGAGAAGTCGATGTGTTTCTGAGAGTCCAAACGCACGACGAAAGATGGAATATTGACGACTTGCTTGCGGACGCTGTGGATGGGAGAGAAATTCGTTAGATAATTGCACAATCTTTGGGATGCAGTCGTGGAGTTATGACTTCAATCAGAATCCTTTTGGGAGTCGACATATCCGAGATTTTTATCTCGGTTTCCGACAAGAAGTGTCAGAATATGTAAAGTTATCATCACTTGAAGACATTGAATAGCTCTTCGGCCTCTTAACACGAACAAAACTCACCGAATGTGGCGTTGACGGATAAGAACGCGAGCGTGGTGATAAGACTTGGCAAGTCCGAGCTTGAAGACCTGAGTTTGCAAGCGACGTTCCAAGAAATCCTCGATTTTAAGACCCAAAACGTAATCGAGCTTCATGCGGGATTCGTCCAACACTCCGATACGAACGAGACGGCGCAACAAGGCGTTACCTAAAATGAAACGAAACATCAAATCCTGAATTCAAGAATAAATCACCGCAATTTACCTTGGAACAATCTCTTCTCGTCCTTCTCTTCGAGAGTCAGCAACTCACGGGCAGCCTTGCGGATCTTGGCGAGGGTGTACTTGACACGCCATACTTCGCGCTTGTTTCTCAAGCCGAATTGTCCGATAACTTTCAACTCAGCATCGAGACGTGGTTTTTCGTATGGACGACGGGGTGTCACATAGGTTTTAGAGAAGACCGATGGTACTCTGTGGTTGACCATCTTGATTACTCAATGTCCTGGAAAGAGAGTTTGATTAGTCTTAAGTCGTTTGAGACGAGTTTGTATTGGAATTGTTCGCAATGAACTGGACACCAGCAGCACTCGACATAACCTTAAACCAAATTCCAACAATTTAATCCGAAATCTTGGTGTTGATTAAGGTGCGAGCTGGCCTGAACGCGTAGACTCGGTATGTGTATCAGATTTCGAGTGAGTTTTTACTGCACGGTGCAGTGAAACCATATATTTTCCGGAAATCGAAAATAACAAACATGCAACTTAAGTTGCGGAAGGTTTTCACGATGGGTAGCTGATACACAGCCTTGATGCCAACGTCAGACGCGGAGGCCGTGCTGCCGGTTGATTTCCGATACAATGATGTCCAGTTCAAAGCCGATTTTCATCGGAATTTATTTAATTTCCACTCACTTAAATTCTACAGTGCAGAATTTTTCGGAAAAGGAAGTTTTTAGCGTCACTAGCGGCAACTTTGACTTTTTGCTTCAGTAGTAAATTTGAAAATTAAGCCGTTAAAATCCTTGTTATCACTCCTTCTAGATTCTCTCATTCTGAGTTTTGTTTTCATTGATGACAGTCGCAATAAAATGAAGTTCCTGATATTTTCTTTTTTTGCGCTGCTTATCAGCGCCGCTGCAGCCAAGATGTTTGTGAATCCTTATCCGAGACTGGAGACTCACAGCGGCAACCCGGAAGACTTCTCAGTCGACGACGGCCCGTTGTTCGTGACGAAGTACTTGGAACAAGGCAAAGACGTGAAGGAAATTCAGAAAATGGCTGCGATCGAGTTAGATGACCTGAAAGACTTCCCGGGCTACTCCGGCTTCTTCACTGTCAACAAGACCACAAACTCAAACATGTTCTTCTGGTATTTCCCGGCTAAATCGCAGGCTGAAGAATCGCCGGTCACTCTCTGGCTTCAAGGCGGCCCCGGCGCTTCTTCGCTCTTCGGGCTGTTTACCGAGAACGGTCCGTTTGAAGTCACCAAGTCGGGAAAGGTCAAAGCCCGCAAGTATTCATGGCATCTGAACCACAACTTGCTGTACATCGACAATCCAGTCGGCACCGGTTTCTCGTTCACCGATAAGGATGAGGGGTATGCGAAGAACGAAGTTGATGTCGGAAATGATCTCCACAATGCCCTCACGCAATTCTACATCCATCGTATTGTTCCCATCTTCAAAGAACGGACTCTTCAGTTACCAGTGAGAGCTATGGAGGCAAGTATTGTGCCGGCATATTCCCATACAATCCACAAGCGGAAAACGGAAACGCCGAAGCTCAAGATCAACTTGAAGGGCCTGGCTATCGTGCAACGGCTTGTGCTTGATCCACAAGCACCAGCTTATGTACGGCGACTACCTTTATCAGCTGGGTCTGATTGACACCATCGGACGCGACACTTTCCACGCTTACGAGAAGAAGGGCCGAACTTGCATTGCCAACCGCGACTTCAACGGCGCCTTTGATGTCTTCGATCAACTCATCAACATGGACCAGCTGCCTTCAGGATCGTTATTCAAGAACATGACTGGCTTCACCACCTACTTCAACTATCTCGAGCAAGAAGATGACGGTGCTGATGCATCGATGGCTGCTTTCTTGAAGCGCACTGATGTCCGCAAGGCCATACACGTCGGTAACTTGTCTTTTCACGGGTTGGACGGTGATGAGAACAAAGTCGAAGAACACTTGAAGCTCGACGTCATGGACACAATTGCACCATACTTGACTGAACTTCTCTCTCACTATCGTGTTTGCATTTACAACGGTCAATTAGACATCATCGTTGCCTACCCGTTGACCATCAACTACTTGAAGAAGCTGCCGTTCGAGCACTCGAAAGAGTACAAGACGTCACCTCGTTACATCTGGCGCGTTGGAAAAGACATTGCTGGCTTTGTTCACGAAGCTGGAAACCTTGTGGAAGTTCTGGTGCGCAACGCCGGCCATATGGTGCCTCATGATCAGCCAAAGTGGGCGTTTGACTTGATCACTCGGTTCACTCATGGCAAAAGCTTCCACTGAAACCGAAAGTCTCTCTAAACAGCGAATCTCTCCGAGCTATAAACAATGAAATCTTTTTATTAGAAAAAATTAAAATCGAATAAATAAAAAGAAGTAAAATCGATGCTGTTATCAGTTGAAGTATCGCTCTGTCGTTTGCCGATAACCTTTCACAACGAAATTTCTTTATTCGCAAGCTGGCACATTCCACAACGACTTCAGACTCAGTTTGAGCTTCTCGGAGATCGACTGCACCTCGTCTTCGTCTTCGCTGTCGATGTTGACGCGTTCGTAGAGCTTCGTGACCGTTTGCTTGTCTAATACTTTGATCGACTCGACGAACTCCTCCAATTTGCAGTTGTAGCCAGTGCGAGTGAGATATTCCAGAATGGTCATGCAGATGTCGTCGATGTCAATGACTGTTGACTCTTCGTCGGTATCTTCCCACTCCGATTCTTTCTCCTTCTTTTCCTTGCCTTTGTTTTTGTCGTCTTCGATGAACTTCCAGATGACGACCATGTGTGAGAAGCATTTGCCGTCGAAGGGATCGCCGAGAGCTTGAAAAATGTCGTTGATGTTCTCGATAACGCCCTGGTGATTGGACGTCAAAGGCACCAAATGCATTTTCTGGGTCAACGGCAGCATAATCCGTGCCAGACACTTGTGAAACTCTGGCAGATGATCGCGGTACGCGTCCATCGACACTGATTCGTACTGCGAGAGTATCAAATTCAACTCCAGGAAGAGATTCATGAACTTCTGGGTGTTCTGAGTCGGAATCAAGTCTGTGGTTGTGCAGCCGACCTCGTCGATCGTTGGAATCACTTGCTTGAACGCTTCGATCATCGCCGCAATTAGTGATTGCTTCACGAATACTTGCGAAAAGCTTGAATCCTTGGGCGACTCGGAGATCTCGATGAGGGCAAACTTTGCGCAAACCGCGTTGAGAGCTTCAAAGGAACTGATCAGCAGTGTGTTGCTGGTTGAACTCGAGAGAATGTACGCAAACTTCTCGACCAAGTTCTCGCAGTTCTTGAAGTGACTAAACCAGAGCGACTCGTCGCCCGAGTTTTCAAAAAGTATGGCAGAGTGAAGAAGTCTCATGAGCTGGTGCAGAATGAGCGGATCTTGAGACTGGAGTTGTGAAAGGATGGTTTCCATGACTGTTGGGCTGTTGCAGAGAATCTCTCGAGTTTCCTTCAAGCAGCACATATTGCCGATGATGCCAACCAGAATCTCGTTCAGTCTTTCGTCCTCGGTAATCTCGATGATACTGCAAAACAGCTCTAAAACACTGTATTCGAGTAGAAGTTTCACCACAGATTTTTCTAAGTGACGAGAGAAATTTTTAATTCAAGTTTTTGTGCAATTGTGAAAGCTTTAAAACTCACCAATTGTCATGTCCCACAGCAAACACAAATCTTTTTCGAAGCTGTCGTCTATTTTAGCGCCGTTTTGTTTCTTCAGCTCCATCAACGCTTTCAAGACGAATCTCTCCGAGTACAGAGTGTCTCCAATGGCATCGCCTTTCATCTTTACCATTGTTTCCGAGTCAATTTCGTCTTCGTTTATAATCAAACTCGCTGGAACCGGCTCGTCTTCTGACTTCTTTGTGTTGGCGTCACTCTCCTGTGAGTTATCGTTGCTGCTCAGCGACTCCTCGGTCGACACTCTTGACACTGAGTCGGATTCCATTGTGAAAGTGTGCACTCTCTATCAGCTAAAACAATTTATAGTTTCGGTTTGAACTTTCACCGAAGAATTTCTCGCGTCGTAAACAAAGGGCGACGACTTTTGGCGTCTTTCAAACTAATTTCGCGTCATTTTACTCGCCCCTCGACATCTTTCGCGTTCTTCGTTTATAAACAAGACGATTCGCTTCAAAACAGTTCATTAATCTCATCAACTGCTGACAGAATGTCTTTCGATACCATTCCAAAGGATCTGCGTGGCTTGCGCGCCTGTTTGGTGTGTTCTCTGATCAAGGTGAGACTCAGAAGACGGTTTTTAGTGTTCAAGAATTAATTTTTCCTTTTAGACCGTCGAACAATTTGAATACGACGGGTGCGACAACTGTGAGTCCTTCCTGCGAATGAAGAAAAACAAAGACCGAGTCATGGACGTCACCTCCAACAACTTTGACGGGCAAGTGTCAGCTAGGAGCTCCAAGAATTGTTGTTAATTTCAAGTTTCTTTGTTTTAGAATGATCGCCGTCATGTCTCCAGAAGACTCTTGGGTCTGCAAATGGCAGCGAATCAGTAAGAACGCATAATTCAACCCACAAAGAACCTTCTCTAATGCTCCTTTCTTTATTGAATTGCAGATCGCTTCACAAAGGGAGTGTACGCCATCAGTGTCTCCGGCCGCCTTCCAAACTCCATTGTACGTGAAATGAAGTCGCGGGGAATAACGTATAAGTCCCGCGATACTTCTCAACGCTAATGCCTAGATTAAGGTCTTAATCATGTCTTCTAAGCTTAATAAAAATGTTTTCTTTCGTGAAAAAACTGAATTAAGTACGTTTGTGACGCAAATTCGTCTCTCGCCCCTCAATTTGTTTTGATCGGCGTTTCAGTGGATTTCGAATTTCCCAATTATTATTAAGGCTTACACTTGGACTAGGACAGGATGTCGTTCAATTTTGGCAACACTTCGGCTCAGGGTCTCGGAGCTACCAGCACGCCGGCCAAATGTGAGTGAAATGGGAGAAATTTCGCGGGTTTAAGGTTAATTTAGTGGAGAATTTCATAAAATCGTGATTTGCTCGAACTGGAAGACCAAGGATTATCTGCTGTTGTTCATCAGCTTCTGCTGCATGTGCTTGTCATTCTGTGAACTTGTGTTGGAATTGGTTCGAATCGCTGGTCGAGATCTTCGTCTGGCGTCAAGTGAATTCCGCTTCTCTTCAGTTTCGATTCTTCGCCTTTAATTAGATCGTTTGAATGACTCAATTAAGATGGGATGTGATTAAAGCTCACCTCCGGTACGTGTAGCATCCGTAAAACACCAGCAGGAAGAAGAGGCTGGTTAGGGCTACCACGAATGTCACGTAGAAATGCTTAATTTTGTCAGCTGACATTGTAAGTTATTGGAGAACAAGTCAATTCGTGTTATCCAAGCTCAATAATACACTGAAGCAGGCCCTCAGTCCTTTGACAAATTAAAATCCGATCAAGGCTGCTTCAAAATTTCACAATAATTAGTTAAACTTGAGATTTAAGAAGAGCTGAAAGAGCTTCTGGGTGTTTTCACTTCCTCTCAACTTGAACTTACCTTGCCCTGATCCAAAGTGTGCATCCACCAAACTTCAATCTCGCTCACTAAAACAAGTTCAATCAAATGACAAAAATCGAAAAACGACTTGTCGGTCGATCTAATCCAATTAGAAATATAGAACTGCAACAACGACGACGCATTCCATTTGACATTTAATTAACTATCTCCTTTCCACAGCGACGGCCTTCTCCTTTGGAGGCTTTTCGACGCCAGCGACGTCGGCACCGCCTGCTTTCGGTCAGGCCACAAGCACTTTCGCAACACCAAGCTCCGCTCCATCATTCGGACAAACAAAGTAAGTTGGCAAATTGAATTCCCAAGAGATTTGGATTGATTTTCTCTCTTTTTGCAGCACTAGCAGCTTTGGATTCGGCGGTGGCATGACTTCTCAGGTTCAACCGTTATCTTTCGGAGCTGCAGCAGCCTCAACTCAACCAACTGCTTTTAATTTCTCAACGGCGACCACGCCAGCGCCTTCGTTTGGCTTCGGTGGCACTGTAACGTCTTCAGCTCCATCGTTCGGCTTTGGACAATCGAATCCGGCGACTCAACCTCAGTCTCTGTTCGGAAACACTGGAATCGGTGGATTTGGAGCAACCAACACTGCCGCTCCTGCTTTTGGGGCTTCTTTCCAAGGCGGATTCGGTAAGTTAGTCAAATTTTGTTCTTAAAGCTGTTCTCTTCACTTTTGCTTAAATTTTCAGGTCAGCAACAACAGCAGCAGCAGCAGCAACAACAACCAGCACTGTCGTCTGAAGAAATATTTTCACAAGCAATCTTCAACGTTTCAATCTTCGGCGATGAACGCGACACGACTTTGGCACGCTGGAACTATCTTCAAGCATTGCTCGGAACTGGCAAAGCCTTCTGGTCGCAATCACAACAGCCGGTGGACGTCACTCCGCAGAATCCGTTGTGTCGATTCAAGGCAATGGGCTACAGTCGCTTGCCTGGAAAGGACAACAAGCTCGGACTCGTTGCGCTAAAGTTCAACAAACCAATCGCTCAAGTCAAAGAACAGCAGCAAAATTTGATCTCGAAACTCAGCCAGCTCTTTGGGAGCCGACCTAACTTGATGATTCACGTCGATTCCACGAAGCAGTTGACCGAGAACTCTTGTGAAGTTATAATTTACTTGGAAGAAAAGCTTCAAAATTCCAACGAAACGAAAAGATTCGCTGCAACTGAGACTTCCGGTCACTTGAACCATCAGAACATCAAGTACCAGCTGACATCGATCGGCATCGACGAAGTCTTTCCGTTGATTCCGCCTGATGAAGATCAGTTAAAGCAGTACCTCGACAACCCGCCGAAGGGAATCGACGCGAGAATGTGGCGTCAAGCTATTGCCGATAATCCAGACCCAAAAATGTTCATTCCAATTCCGCTTGTTGGATTCGGAGATCTTAAATCTCGCTTGACGTGTCAAGAAAACGAGACCGCAAATCACGTCTCGTACTTGAACAAGCTGGAAAAGGAAATCGGCGATCTCAAGCAGCGCCACTCCAACACGTCTACCAAAATCATGGAACACCGAAGGAAATTCTCTGAACTGAGTCACCGGATACTGCGGATAAGTGTGAAGCAAGAAAGCTCCAGAAAAGCCGGTCTCGTGCTGACTCCCGACGAAGAAGTCATCAAAACTAAGCTGGAGAACATGCACGCCATCGTCTCAGCCCCAACACAGTTCAAAGGCAAGCTGAGCGAGCTGCTGTCACAAATGCGAATGCAGAGAAGCCAATGGACGGTCAGCGGGACCAACGAATACACTCTCGACAAGGAATCATCGGACGAGATGAATAACTTCCTGACAATGCAACAGCGTGCCCTCGAACTGCTGATCGAAACGGTGAACAAAGACATGAAGGATCTCCGAGTCATCAGCGATGGAATGCCGCAGTTCAACGGTGGCGTCGCTTTATGAGCTTAAAAGAATGAATTCAATGTTTTTGAGTTTTATTGTTCAACTGAATAAAGTTTTGATAAACGAAACTTCGGAAGCATTGACAAATTGAACTTCAAGACTAAAATTCCGTCAATCACCACGGAAACTAGTAAAAACTCTCATTTCCCAGGGACTGTAACAAGTAGGATTGAAACAACTCTTTTAATATCATGTAAAAAATCGTTTGACGAAGATTCGCTTCGCTTTATTGCAAATAAAAAACAGAAAATCAAAGATGTCAAAACGTTAACAATGATTAAATTTGACGCTGATTTTAAGACGAGCCTTGATTTATTAGAGAAATTGTTCTAAATTGTGAAGTTATTGCGCAACACTTTGTAAAATTCCTTAGCAATGAGTGTGATCATAGTTTGACACAGCTGAATTTGTTCTGTAAAGTTGAAAAAGTTCCAAAAGTTTTCAGTTTGATTGAGTCTCGGCGTTGATTGGATCAGCACTCGAGGTTCTCGATGCCACGCTCGAGTTCATCGAACGTGTCTTCGCTGCCGCTGCCGGTCAAATCACTCAACTCATCTGGAAGACATTGTGCGGGTACATTGTGTGGTTACTGTTTGTGTGCGGCTAATCTTGACGTGAATTCTCACCTAAGCACTTCTGGCGCTTCCGGACGTTCCAGTGCAGGCATTCGGCGAGTGAGTCGAACCAATCGGAGATTTGATCTTGAGCGCAGATACTGGGCACCGGGTAGATGGATGTCGTCACGCGGAGACTAAAACAAACGTGAAATTAGTCAAGGCTCAATTGAATTACAATTTATTGCAACCAACCTGTCGCCATGCAGCAATTCTTGGCGGTTGCGGCCATCGAAGGACACCCAAGAAGTGTTGCGACTGTCTGGTGAGATGGAAATCTTCAGCTCAACGCCGGCTGGCACGACGATGGGCCGGAAGCTCAGTGAATGTGGGCAAATCGGCGTCACCATTATTGCTGGAACGGACGGATGAATCATTGAAGCACCAGCAGCGACTGCGTAGGCCGTGGAGCCAGTTGGAGTGGAGACGATCAAACCTGGAATGAAATTCGACATGTTAAATTGTTCAAGAAGATCAACGATTGAACTAACCGTCGCCTTGAACGGATGTGATGTGCTTCCCATCCAGGAACAGATCAATGTTGCTGAGATACGGCGATGGACCACGATCGATGACAACCTCATTAAGCACCAGAATATTAGTCGAAGGGGTGTTGCTGAGTGCCAGCTGCCCATTGCGGCCGTTCTGTTCTTCGGAATCTTTGCTGCGGTCTTCCGCATTTTTTCTCACGATTGTGCAACGCAATCGGCTACGCAACGTCAATGCCGCATGACCTTCCAACACGTTCGTCACCTGCTCTTGGAAGTTGTGAAATTGGAATGGTGTTAAGAAGCCGAGCGAGCCCAGATGAAAGGCCATCACAGGTGGCACCGACTGTTGAAACAGCAGCGATGCATACAGCAGAGTTCCGTCGCCGCCAAGACAGATAATGAAATCGATGCGATCGGTAAGGTCATCTCGGCCGTCTCTAAAAATGGAATTTTAGTCAGTCAACAACTTGGTAATGCAAGAAATCTCGCAACTCACTTGAATGTCACAAGTTTGTCTTTGACGGCCAGGAACTTTTTGTCTTGCATCAGCGTCGAGTCGTCTAGAACAGCCGATTCCACCCACACAACCATGTGTTTCTCTTCGATCAGCCACTCCACGAGTTGAATGAACGGCGACAACACTGTCGAGTCACGCACTTTCTTGATGACCAGAACTGCCAGCGGCGGCTTGTACCAAGTGAGTCGTTGCGACGCTGGGTCTTGAATTTGCATCACCATCGCGGAATTCTTCATGATCCGACCGCACGGGCCAAATTGTTGAAATGGTGATGGTGCATTTAAGCTTCTTGTGCGCCTAAAATGAAGAAAATGATAGAAATTAATCAGAAGTTCGTGAATGAAACCGGATCAGGGCAGAATTGGTTCTTGAAATGAAAACAACAACCTCGGAACTCGCTCGACGACATGAAAAGGCGACGCTTCGGGTGAACCTGAGTTCGCTGGAAAGCTGTACGGACTCAACAGTCCACCATGTCTGCGGAAACTCGGTTTTATTTCAACACCGCACTTGCTGTCAATGTCTTCCGAGAATTCATCGGCCATAATTCTTCGCGAGAACAACTGAGCGCAATCGACGGCCTTCAGAGTATCGAGGTCTTCACGCGAAAATTGGTGCACAGTTAATTCAATACCAAATTCGATTTCCCTTCAATGAGTGTTAACTAAGCTATCGGCCGACGCGAGATAAACGTGTTTGATTACGATAAACGATAAAAAAATCTTCAACACAAACAACTGCGGCCAGAATAAAAACGCAAACAAGCGAGAAGCCAAAACCTGTTGATTCTCGCGGTGTAAATTGGAAACTGAATCATGTCGCATGATTTCGAAATGGAATTGAAAATACAACAAATCCATAATCTTAACACACTTAAAGACGTCGTGTCTCCATCGAAAAGCGTCATACACGCAGCAAAGTGAAGTGGTTGTGGCCGGTATTAGCTTGTGTTTAGGGGTGTAGGGCAACTTTACATGTTTTCTCGGTATTTTCACAGCTTTTAAGGTCCAATGATCAATTCCAATCGTCACCACAGCCTTTCTTAGCCCCTGCAGAAGTGCACATAGCCATGGCACGGCCATGCGTGTCAATACTGCAGCGGTTTTCATTCAAATGCACTTTCAAGCACTGACCTCGTTGAGTCGCAAGCCTATGTTGTCAATCTATGACCCGTCACTCGGACCTGACTTGTTGAAGGTTTTCGTATGTTTTCTCAGCGCTTGTCGGACAATCGAGTTCTTCCACATGCCATTCCCGTGAGCAACGCACAAACGAAACCAAAAGTGGTTCAACAACAAAACATTTCAAAATGTGCGAAAATTGAACGATCGGAAACTCATCAGGTGCACTCGAACGAGTCGATATGCAAGTTTACTAACCAGATAATAACCTCCAGCGTACGATGATCACGTACAACGGAGCTTAATTATCACTTTCGCAACTGATTCGTCAAGAACAAAGCTCCCCGCCAGCTGTTGCTTTCACAGCACCGTTTCACAACTGACTCGGAATGCGCGATCGAACAATTAAAACCCGCTCCAATTTAAGAACTGCTTCGATGGAAATTTATTTAACCCCTTCAACGGAACCGTCCGTGGCCACTTGCCGGATTATTATGAATTCCAAATCGCTTCACCTTCCATTAGAATTTTAAATGCTTCGACGGTTCGGCGAATGGATTTTTTGCAGGTCAAGAGGTAGGAAGTGTGGCCGCCGTCAATTATTTCTCTGAATTTCCAGAACACCACCGCCGCTCGTGATTCATGGCTATCGAACAAAGCCGCCCGTCGCAGTTGACGACAGAACCTTTGTGCTTGAGACAGAGGCAACTTTGTGGACTCACAGGGTAGTGTCAGGTTTTTAATTAAACACACGAATGAAGCTAGTCGGGAAGCCATCGCCGCTTCCTCTCGGAACAAAAATAAATAAAACTAAAGAATAAACTTACGGCCAAGTGCCCGACCGTCGACGGCTCAACGTTGGCGATGAAAAATATCCTTCGTCGTAGAAGTCTGGATTTCGGTTGCGACCTCCCTTGCACGGTATGCCATTTTCTACCTTGTCTGACATGTCTGAACACTCTTCGTTAAGGGCACGCGCTGGTTTCGCACATGACGACACTTTTTCACTCGCGTTTGCTTTGGTTTTTGGCGCCGACTTTACGACAACTTTCGATTTCACTTTATGTTCTTCGTGCTTCAGCAAAATGCGCTGCTGCTGGTGACTCATCTCGTCGTCATAAAGCCTTCGGTTGTACCAAGACAGCTTGTAATGGTTTTTCTCATCCAAGCGCTTCTTGTGCAACGTTGCGAGATCAATGTCTGATAAATATGCCATTTTCACGCTGTTTGAATTTTTCTTTTCTTAATTACGACACGATCGCGAGATATATTGATACGTTTTAAGGTCACACTAGCCATTAGTTTAAAAAAGCTTCTTTTTTATTGTCTTTTCAACATCTCGTTTCTTCGTTGAGGCACTCTTTATGGGAAGTTCATTCCAACTCTGGCTGTCTAGCGATCTCTCTCTAATTAAAAATTATAGTTTCATGATCACCGACTCGTCCGCAATTTTTGTCTGTAATTAAGCACTTGAGTTAAGTTTCCAACATCCCGCTAATTATGAAATCATCGACAACAGAGTCTACGTGAAGGGACTGTTAAGTGATTGTTGACACGGAGAAGTCGGGCTTTGGAAGTTGGCACACTCGGACTGATGTTGTTTTTGCTTGATCAGTTTGATTTGGAACTTGCAAACAGAAGGTCAAGCAAGAAGTTTGTTATTTGAAGCCTTCTAAGACAAGCCTGGATATGATTGGCAGCGTGCTTTACGTGTTTAACAACTTCTACAATGCGCTAACGTTTAGTCAGCTTCAACAGATCGTAGAAAGCTTTAATGAAAACTTTCTAGAAACTTCTAGCCACAAGATGGTTTCATATAAACCAAGACACCATCGAGCAAATTACTTAACAAAAGCCAATGAACCACACGTTTGTAAAAAAATTCATAATTTCGTAGATTTTTGAACTACTTTTGTGAAATTAAAAAACTGTAACACTGATAACGCTTAGGCTGCTGATAACGTGCGCACTCGAACAATTCGTGATCGGGCGAAACAGAAGCGAACGCTTAATCAACGACGTCTTTAAAACATCTTCAAAACTTGTGGCGGCTGAAGAAGAAAAATGAAAAAATCTTCTTGCATCTGACGTTGTCAAAAGGAACCTTGAATCACCCGGATGTGTTTCTTTTTGTGATGACCAAATAGCGTCAACAACAGCTTGGGCGTTCTGGCTATGGCAGAAGAACTAAAGTTTCTCACGTGCCGAATAAATTTGAATGAACACTAATTTAAGGTTCAACGATCTTGGAATGTTCTCGGTGCGCGGTCGAGACCACACTGGCGTAGTGTTTACACGGCAATTACAAGTCGGATCATTAGCCATACACTTCACGAATGCCAAGTTCGTGACTAGCGGGCAATTATTTTGTGCAACGACCAAATCAGCGGACGATCCCTTCCGTGGACAAATTTGCAAAACTTTCACTTCATTTCATTCATGCGTGTCCGCCAACGCGTGGTCAAGTGATGATTAACGAGATGGCATGTCGTTGTCAGAATTTCATCACAAGAGTCACGTAAAGACCTGCCACACCGCTGTGTTGTGGTTGCAAAACACAAGAGTTGAGTGCACGGCTCGGTTATTAGACCGGAGAAAGACCCGCGTGAACTCAATTTAACGGCACAAGCAGCGGTTCTGTTTTAACCGCGTCGATCTGTTTGCTTTCTTAATGATTTGTTCACGATTCTCAATTAATCGGCAAACATTCGTCCCGAGAACGTCTCCATTTAG
Source organism: Belgica antarctica (assembly GCA_000775305.1). Taxonomy (NCBI): domain Eukaryota; kingdom Metazoa; phylum Arthropoda; class Insecta; order Diptera; family Chironomidae; genus Belgica; species Belgica antarctica. Next base: position 24,575 of record JPYR01000189.1, read on the forward strand.
CAAGAC
>JPYR01000189.1:24639-57602 GCA_000775305.1 Belgica antarctica
TGTTTCGCCATTTTTGCAGTGCCCGCGAAATGCTGTAATCGAGTAACTGACCCAATTTTCATCCACTTGGTCGAGTGTGGGAGTTTTGTTTGTTTTCTTTCGATTCGCGACGTTGTCATTACGCTAAACTTCGGTGCTTTAACAGTAAACTCCGCGATCAACCACCGAAATGTTAACAAAATTTGTTTCAAGTGCCGTTCGCGGAAGCCTCCGTTAGATTTACATCAGTTGTCGATGATTTGGTTGAAGAAAAAAGCAAACAATCAACGAATCGTTATCGTTTAGACTCGAAGAAAGTGAAATTCTCTCCAAGATTAGTCACGTTTTAATTACACAATTGAGAAATTTCGGACGGTCGCGACTGGCGTTTCCCTTTGTCTTGTAAGAAAGACAAACAAAAATGGCAAGAAACTTTGGAGCTATGAAATTTTCTCACACAACACGCAATTACGAGGAAGAGATGACGCGAATGAACGCTAAGACTGCTGCGCGATCACTGAATGAAATATTTTTCCATCGGATTCCTATGCCTTCGGAATTCACAGTCAGCAGTTGGAGAAAACAACGTTCGATGTTGTTCAATGTTTCGAAGGCGCTCCAGCGGTGATAACAAGAATTCTGTTTGCACAGCTCTTGGATAAGCTGCATTGCCGAAAACATCTGTCACCACGTGCAGAAACGTCTGCGATCAATCAGGAAGCGCATGAAGGATGTGAATTTCCCGTCTGTCTTGGGGCATTTGATGTTGAACGTTTGGAGCCATAAAGTGTTACATTATCCACTCGTTTGCATCGAGATTGGGAAAGAGTGTGTCATTAAATATTTTAACATCGTTCAAGGCTGCCCGACCTTCGGTTGTTATGATGGAAAATCGAAATTTATTGGATGGTCATCGGTGTTATGGCCTGCTGTGTTACTATAGAGACGCTAGCGTGTTCCATCCATCACTCTGGATCTGAGCTCGCTCGCTGAGATCACGGCCTGGCGGCGTCCGACCCACCATGTCAATGCAAATAGTCTCGTGACCAACAACTTCACCCGTTCGTTTGTTTATTAATTAGCAATCAAACAAAGCCAAACTGACCCACTTTCTTGGCGGCGACAACACGAAAAAGACGTGAGGACGGCGGAAACAACAAACTAACCAGGCAAGCACTCACCATTCCCATTCCGTCGAGTTTTGGCGCATTTCGGCAGCCTCTGCATTCGACTTGTCGTCGTGATTATCTCCGTTTGTCTTTAACATTGTTCCTTGTTTTCTTTTTATCTTAATTTTCACTTAACCCGTTACGAAGTTTCCTTTTTATCACAATTAACGAGGATCGACCGACATATCGAGTAATCTCCAGCCTTTTGCTTCTCAAAACTGCGTGATCAGTCGATTGCTTTGCAAGTCATGTCGCTTATCGCAAAAGTTAAGGAAATCCTGAAGACGAACTTTCGTGGTGCGACTTTGTTATTGCAGGGGTAGAGAAACTCTGGAAGCGCTGCTTATGCCGCGGGTTGTGAAGACAAATCGACATTGTCTAACCCGAGTCGAGTTTAATCCATCACGCTTCAAACCGACAAGTTTCTAAAGCTTGTATTATCAAGAACTTGAAGCGAAACTGAACCTTAACAAGACTTGTAACCTTTGAAAACTTTTTAGAACATCTTTTTTCGCTTCGTCAAGGATGCTTAGTTCATTCAAGCTTACATTCAAGCTTCACGCTTCTCTCGCACACCAGCCGGCAAAGAACAATGAAATTCTTTATTGGATAATGAACAATCATGTTTATCACTTACCTAAAAGTCTTGGCCCGTTCTTCGCTTGTCTGGCTTTTTCTTAATGGACCTGGCGAGTCTTTGTTTTCGCTGTAAATCGCCTGTGCGAATGCGATATCTTCGTCTCTCATCGTAGAACACTGTTGTGATTTAATTTCCAGTAATTTTTTTAATTTATTATGATCTGCAGGGTCGCCGGGATGATTGACTTCGAAAATCTTCTTATCTATGGCTTCCTTAATTTACAATGTTTATGATGTTCGATAAGCTTCAAGATTTGTTCCACTAGCCCTGAAGGTTCAACAAGTTTGCGTCAATTTGCAAAAAACTTTAAAAATAATCTTTCCTGACAAAACTTAATTCACGTTTATTGTTCTCCGCGGACGAAAATAGACTGAAAAGTGCTGGCTGGAGCTGCTGGAGAGAAACGAAACTTAAACACAGACTTGCGGAGAGGTATTTTCTGCTTTAAGAAGAAAAAACTTTTTTCATCACAATTTACATTGGCTTATACACAATGTGCCTGCCGTGTGTTCATGCGACGTAAGCAGCAAGAAGAGAAAAAGATTCGATCAGTTGTCAATTAGTAAAGAGTTTTAATATTTATTCAACGCTGTTGAAAGCAAAGATTTGGAGATTAGCGATGGCTTAAGCAGGCACTCAGCAATGCAAACCGTTTTTTGTACGAGAAGTTCGAGGTGCAAGAGTGAATGATCACTACAACTTAATGAGATTGTTTATCAAGCTTCCCTTTTCGCTTTCACTGCGGACATGAAAATCGGTGGCGAGATCCATAATTGTGCCTGCAACAGGAAAGAGAAGCACTTTCTTATTTCTTCTTCCTTTGGGAGTGATTTTGGGTGGTGTCAAGTTTGATCACAGCTCATGCAATAAATTCATGCCTTAAAACTTGTAAATCTCGTCTTTAACTTTTAAGTCGTGACATTACTTGACATAACTTTCATCCATCCCAGTCGGTTGTTTTTCGCACGCTTGTCCTACCTTTCCGTGCTCGACTAATGAGACGAACGAAAAAATCGACTGAATAAGTTGTCATCGCGATGTAATTTTAACGCCGTATCTCGACCTCCCAGGAATCTTCGGGCTTGAAGTTCGTTCGACAAGTTGACATTGAAATCGATTTAACTTTTTAACAACATTTCGCATTGGAGTGTCAGTCACCGGCCACGACAACAAATCGTAATTAACAGATCGGGGGGATTTCGAGATGCGGGCTCTCAATAATCTTTGTTTATGCAATCGGTCTTGAGTTGCAATAAAACTGAAGATTGAAGCCGCTGAGAAGATCTTTTTTTAATGATTCACACGGGAGGGTGTGTGCGATGCAATTTATTGCCGAGACTCGGGTAAGAAGATTCCATTAACTTGCAGATGATCGAAGAAGCAAAAATCGAATTAAATCACTCGTAAAATTGTCTCGAGTTAATTGTTGCTGATCGAAAACGAAATTAAATCTTGCATGCTTGCTTCGCAGCTTCTTCTTCGCGCCACTCTCTAGACCTCGTCAAAAAAATTTCTGATGACGTAAAACCAGTTGCTGAAATGGCTTTGAAAGCACAACGAGTTGTTCGGCGATCTTTTGAACTTTTCTCTTTGAAAACACACTTTTGCATTACTTTTTATCAAATTTAGATTTATTGCATGCCGAAAAAGTCAAGGGAAAATGTCATGTGGCACGTCAGAAAGTTTTGTTTTGTTTAGTATCCAACTGGCAATAAATCGGCCTTGAAGAAGCACATGAATCCACGGTAAGCCCACAAGCAGGTGTCGGTTCCGGTGTTGTCAATGCAGGCTTCGACGCCAGCACGGATGGTTTCGCCCTTTTCAGTCTGGATCAAGTAGTCTCCAATGTTGAATCCGGTCTTGTCATCGAAAAGTCCAAGGCGGCTGAAGATGCAACGAATGTAGCAAGGAGTGACGCCTTCTGGGGTGAAGATGCGATTCTGGTAGTCAGCGACCAAGGTGGCTGAGACTCCCAACTCCGCGACGCACTCCTTGCGGATACGCATCAAGTCTTCCTTGCTCTTCATGCCGTATTCGGCGGCTGAAGCCTGAGATTGAGAAGAAAATGCAAGCATTAAAATTTGTTTTTGAAGAATTCTTGTCACTGAACTTTAAACGACTGATGAACTGATCGAGAATACTTACAGCAGCGACCAACAAAGCAGCGATGATGAAGAATTTCATGATGATTTTTTAGAATTGATTTTTTGAAACTTGAAACAGTAAACACTTGCAACTAACGTCGTTCTAAGGCGATCAAGGCTTGAATAATGAACTTAGAGTGAAAACTCTCTCTTAAATACTGTTTTTTTGGGTCTTTTCGTTCCCTTCATCCCTTCTTTGTCTCGCTCACAGGTTGAAAGGCAAACAGAGACCGAATGGAAAATTCCCAAAAACATAAAACATCTGATTTGGGATCCTTCGAGGGTTTTTAAATTTCTACGACGCAATACACTACAGGCAGTTGTGCCTGCACCAAACGATCGTGGGTGGAGTCGTCGAAGAAATTTCTACCGAGATGTCCCTGTGCATAGATGCGTTTCAAGTTGTTTCAAATGCACCATAAAAGAAACCCATCAATTATCTGAAATCTATTTTAGTCTTCGACCTTTTTCGTTTCTTTCTCTGCTTCTAAACAGGATTTTACAACAGAGATTGGAAAAGAAAACATGAAACAGCTGATTGCCCGTAATTGAGTTTTTGTGGATCGGATGATTCTGAGAAAATCGTGGGAGACAAAATATTCAAATGACGACAGTTTTGCAGCAGAACATAAAATTCAATTGTTGAGCCACGCAATGGGCTGTAAAACTTGCAGGTAAATTCGAGGTCGCATTTGTCTGCAAACACAATTTGTCAAACAAAGCATCGTCAGGTGCCAAACAAAAAACTTTCCACTTGGTACCTGAAATATTCTTGCAAAGTAAAAATCGAAGAATTTCGTTTCATTTGTCTTAAAAAACTTTATTTTAATTCGCCACATGAATAAATCGACACTTTCTGGGTTGTGGTTCCAGCTTTCGATCCGCACTTTTCCATTTTCTTCACGACTTCGGCTCCAGCGATGACTTTGCCGAACACGACGTGCTTGCCATCAAGCCAATCAGTTCTGGAGGAAAAATTCAATTAGTTTTATTGAAATTCAATCGAAAACCTTCGATTCTAAAATATTCCTAAATAAAAATGACGGTGCAAAGTACAACTCGATAGTCAAAACTTACTTTGTCGTGCAGACGAAGAACTGGCTGCCATTTGTGTTGGTTCCTGAGTTGGCCATCGACAGTGTTCCAAAGCCAGTGTGCTTCAGCTTGAAGTTCTCGTCCGCGAATTTGGCTCCGTAGATTGATTTGCCACCAGTTCCATTGTTCTTTGTGAAGTCGCCGCCTTGACACATGAAATCGGGGATGATTCGATGGAATGAAGAGCTGGCGAATGAAGAAAATGACAAATGTTTATAATTTAAATTTGTGAATTTTTTTGAAGGCGAGTAGGAGCATAAAATTAAGAAATGACTTTGAGTGAAGCAATGAACAAAATTTCTTTGAATTAAACTTCAAAATTAAGTTCCTATGTGTTACAAATATGTCAGGGATTTGGAACTTAGAAGCTTGAATTTCATACTGAGAGTCTCGATGAAACATCCAGAAGGATGAAAGTGACAAAGTTGATCATGTTTCAAATCCTAAGAAGGTAAGAAACCAAAGAAATTTAACTGGATCGACTTTGTGACGCAACCTGCGGTTGATCATGTCACTCATTCACTAGAATCTGCAACTGAATCAACCACAAACAAGTTACTCATTTACTTCAGTTCTTCTTAGATTCAAGCCTGTCGCTTTTTATAGCATCGCAGTCAACTCACCCCTTGAAGCCATATCCTTGCTCCATTGTGCAAAGTTGCCTGAAGTTCTCAGCTGTTTTAGGCACAACATCAGCTCTGAGGATCATGACGATTCGTCCGACGTCTGAGTTGCCGATTTTGATGTCGAAGTAGACTTGCGGGTTGGCCTTCTTTTCTTCTGGCTGGCTGGAAACGGTCACGTCGACAACGGCTTCAGTGGTTTCGGGCTTGGGTTCGTCAACGGCAGGCGGAGCTTCTTTGTCGAGGGTTTGGCCGGCATACTTCTGCAACCAAGCGTCTTCAGCCCACACTGGCTTGAGTGAGTTCTCCTTCATACGTTGTGGCTTGGCGACGTTGACTCGTATCGTTCGACCCCTGCAAACGAGTAACATTCTTATTGGAACTGCAGCAACCCGGGTCAAAATGAAAACTCACGCTATCTCACTGTCGTTCATGTTGTCTACGGCTTGGAATGCATCTTCGCTGGTCTCATACACTACGAAAGCGAATCCCCGGTGCTTTTGGCTCTCATAATCGACCGGCATCTAAAACGATTCAGAATTAAACGCGAATTCTTGCAAACGTTTGGCGGCAAAATACCTGAATCTCCGAGATGTCACCGAAGACGATGAAGATGTCATGCAGCAGCTTCTCGGTGACGTCGTCCGCTAGCCCCCCGACGTAAATCGTGTTCTTCTCAGCCATGATTCTTCCAAATTGAATTTCCGCGATCGGCACGATTGTTTACTTTCCTCTACTTCGGCACTTGGCTGTTTTGTTACAACACGCTAACCAAATAGATTTGAAGTTTTGTCATAACGAGTTAAGCTCGAATCAAAACAAGGAACCACGATTTGCGGCTTCAACTTGAAAAATTATTTGAAAGTGAGCCCAAAATGATGGATTCGTACCAGCAGTCATACCAACAGGTAAATAAGAGTATAGACTTCACCGGGGAGTCAGTCAATCTCAACCTCGATGCTTTTCAGGCGCTCGATAACAACGCGGCGGACGAGGAGAAATGGCGAAAATACCGCAATGAGCTGTGTGACACGAAGGGAAATTTGTCGGAGTACGTTAAGCAGCGTTGCGTAAGTTTTATGGTGCCTTTGGGAAAGAAGGCGATGGTCAAAGGCACATTGCAACACACAAATGAAGTCACCGTGAGTCACGGAGCGTCGATGTTCTCCGACGTTTCCACCACACAGGCCGTCGATATCCTCGATCACCGCATCAAGACCTGCGACGAGCGACTTGGGGCGTTCGAGAAAGAGCGCGAGCTGTTCTCGTAAGTATTCAAATGAGCCAAGATGTGAATTTGAATTTCTAATCGGATATATTGTCGTTTCAGAAATAAATTAAAGCTACCGGAAGATGCTTTTGATGAAGATGGTCGCGAGATAATCGAAGAATATCACGAGCTTGAGGAGAAAGCCTGGCGACGCAAACACGCCGAAAGTCTACGACGTCAAAAGCAGAAGGAAGCAGAAGAGAGAAAAGCACAGTCAAAAGTAGAAGACGTCGACGTCAACAAGATGCTGGACGAGTTTGAAATGATGGAAGAGTTGGCAAGCGAGCTGGAGACACTGGACATCGACGACGACGATAAACTGGCTAAGCTGCTGAGTGGAGAAATGATGATTCCAGATAGCAAGCCGAGAATTGCACACAATCTAGGCAGTTCGCCTGTGGTCATCGAAGCCGTCAACGGCCATGCTTCAGAATCTGAGTTGCTTAAGGCTGCACACGAATCACAGCAGCCAGAAGAAATGTACAAGAAAACCACCGAGATTAACAACAACGATCTGATCACACAAAACAATCTAGAAATCGTGGATCTCCTTAAGACTTACCGGTCGAAAATCAAAGACGTGCTCAAGAACGTGAGAAAAGACGACGAGCGCAGCATAAATCTCTTCCTAGACTTGATTGAGCTGAAGGATGACATCGAAGACGACATCCGGAAGATGAACGACGACGATGACGCAGATTATTCGGAAAGTGAGAAAGATTCAGACGACGAGACAGTCAGCATCGAAGCACAGCCTGAACAGTCGAGCACAAGAAGGAAAGTTCGTTTCTCAACGTCGCTGGAGAATGTCAAGATCATCGAACCCAAGGAACACTACCAGAACGAACTTCAGTCAGACAGTCACACAATCCAGATGCACTTCCAACATTCAGACGCCAGGTTCACTCTGCCATCAACGTCAGACGGTGTCATCGCGCACCCCGGAGAAATCCACAAAATTTTCACAAAAACTACTTCAACACCAGTCACAGCATCGAAATCCATTCTCAAGCACCGGCTTTCGATAGACTTGAGTTCGCCCGAAGAACTAAAGCCGGTGAAGAAATTTTTCCAATCGGACTTCCAAGTCATCGGCGACGTTGTCGAACACACCAAAATGGAAGTCAACGACGAGAATGTCATCGAAATCACGGCGAAAGACGAGCCGCCGAAGAAAGTCAGCAAGTTCCGACAGATGCGCTTGAAAAGCTAAGCTTGCAGTTAACCCAGTGCACAACTCAGGGAAGTTTCACTTACATACATCATATATCATCAGTTTCACTTAAAAAACGTTTTTATTTCCAAACATTTGTGTTGCTAAATAAAAGACAAATTGAAATTGCTTACAAAATCTTGTCGAGTTCAACTTACTTTCGAGAGTGGCTACGAGAACTTTCTCCGGAGATGCTGCTCGCATCGATGTCGACGTTGGGGTGCTTGTGGCAGTTAACGGGCGGGCAATTCGTAACCAGAGACGCCATTCGACTCGATCTGCGACTGCCCATCTCGCGAATGCTTTCCGGTTGACGCAAATGGATGTTTGTGTTGGATTTTTTCATCGATTTTTCTTGTTTTATTGGCGGATCGATGTGGAACTCTTCGGGGACCTTCCAGATGAAAACAGCACCGTCAGCGCCGCCAGTAACAAGGAACTTCGAGTCGGGGCTGTATTTGCAGGAGGTGACGATGCCAGCGTGTCCGTAGCCTTGTGCTACAACCTCACCAAGCTCGTAGTTCCATAATTTTACGATGCAATCGTTGCCAGCCGACACAAAGTACTCGCCGGTGGCATTAACAGCCAAGCAGTTTATCGGCCCAACTTTGCTTCCTTCCTTCTCACGAACCAGCGATCCGTCGTAACTTTCCCAGTAGCTGATTGTTCGATCTGTGCCTGACGTCAAGACTTGCACACCAGTCGGAAAAAATCGCGCTGCGGTGAATTGCGTGTTCGCGAATAAAACGTGCTTGCGTGACAATCGCAGCAAGTCCCAAATTATGCATGAACCGTCTGAAAAGGAAGCGAAATATTCAAATTCGGCATCGATTGATTGTGAAAATAAATCACAACTACCTGAAGAAGCACTGATGACTTCAGTATCGTACTTGTTAATCTCGATGGTGGAAATCGGCCCGAAATGTTCCTTTAGAACGCCAACCAGCGACTGTTTTTCCGGCTCGATTTTCCAAACGCGAACTTGACCTTCAACGCCACCTGACACCAGTGACTTCCCGTTTGAAGTCAGCGCGACTGCAGTACAACCTTTGTGATGGGCATTCGGTATCGCATACATCAGCTTCCCAGTCAGTGGAGTGAACGCGCGGATGATTCCGTCATTCCAAGCTGACACAATCGATTTTCCATCCCGCGAGAATGTCACCGACTTGGACTCGAAGTTCGGCACGATGATTCGCAGAAGTTCAACTTTCTTGGTGCTTGACCAGATCCGAATCGATTCGTAGCTAGCGGTAGCGAAGCATGCTGGGAACTCAGATGGAAATGCGATGTCATTGACAGTGCTTGTGTGACACGTCTTCAACAACTTCAACTGTTTTTGTTCGAATGATCGTAACGCAATCGAGAAAATCTCACAGTTCTCCGTGCCAATCAGCAGCAATTCGTTCTGCAATAACTGAAGCGACGAAATCACACCGCTGATCTTGATGCGCTTAAGAACTTTAAAGTTGGGCCAAGTCGGCGACGGGTAATCTTTGAATTTTAAATTCTTTTCTTCTACAATCTCGACGCTGCCGTCGCCAGCACCGATGATCAGTTGACCAGACGGGAGAATCAACAAATCTCGAACGCCGTTCTCGAAACTCTCGCAGTCTTTTCCGAAAGGTTTTGCTGGGTTGTGCCTTGCATAGCAGCCAAGCAGTGTTGGAATCTTGTCACCGCCAGCTTGTGACGAGTCATCGCTACAGTTGAGATAAATCTTAACGACGTCACCAGACTTGGTTCCGACGTACATCACTTCGTCTTGCTCGTTGACTTTCATGCATGTGAAATCACGACGCAACTTACCAACAGCCACGTCTTGAGCGGAAATGCGTCGAGTAGTTGAATCGAGCTTCCACAATCGAAGGTTTTCTAAAAAAATGTTTTGATTAGCAGAACACCGGAAGTTATGATCGTTTATGATCAAGATCGTTCTCACGGTTTCCACCCGACACAAATATTCGGCTTCGTCGATGCAGTCCACCGATTATGACAGCCTCGCCGGTCGTTTCTCTAGCGGCCATCTGCCCACACACTGCCAAGCTGGGGATAAACAATAATTAGAAAGCGGTACACTACTCAAAATTAAGTTAGTGAACTTTTTGTTGATGTTCCAGATGATTATCATGCCGCAATCTTTACCGCCAAGGCTGATGACGTGTTCTTCGTCAGACGAGAAGCACAAGTCTTGAACGCGAACCTTGTGCAACTCATGCCGAAGTATTTCGCAACGTTTCTCCCAGCTCCAAACGATGAGATGGGCGCGGAAGCCCATGTGGTTGACTTGACCGGAAGCGACAAGCCGGCCACTCGGCGACACTTGCAGGGATGAAATGTTGTGCGTGTGCCCAGAAAGGAACTCTTGCTTGTTGGTTTTTATGTTGAGAATCGAGATCTTGTTGCCAATCGCGAAAACCAAGTGATCTTGATCAGGGTGGACTCGCAGTGGAATTGTTCCTGAAATGTTTGAAGTTAAATTCCAGCAGACAATCGCAGTTCCAAGTTTTTCTACATTACCATCGAATCCAAAGATCTGAATGATGTGCAATTCCTGAATTTTTGGTAATAAATCAACAGATTCAGCGCCTTCTTCCATTTTAATCTCTAAGGAAACAATGTTTTGCATGGAAAATGCAGTTCGTTATGAAAATAAAACAAAAAATAAATTGCAACGGTTGCCTTGACGACGACTTTTGTGCAACAGAGCGGGGTTCAGAAGTCAAGTTAGGGGTTGGTTGGTTAACAGTTGACGTGGTCTTTTTAAATAATATAACAGTTAGACCATTAACGAATCTTTTTAAGGAATTATGTAACTTTTGAGGTAAATTTAGCATTCTGAAAAGCATTTTTTATTTCTTAATAAATCTGGAGCTATAATGGTAACGTAATCATGTAAAAGTCTCAATTAGTGTAAAGCTTCACTCTGAAGTTTTTAAATATTTTAAAAGCGATTCTTTTGAATTAATCATTTTTCCGAAACGGTGTCATTAGAACAACGAATGCTGCTTCCCACCAACAAGCATTGTCAATTTCTACCTACCCCAACTGCCATCAACCCCACCTGAACCTAAAATAAAATCATATTCAATCCCAGGCCGGGGTGAAGCGAAAACTTTTGTCATATTTGAATTAAAAAACACGATGAGCGCGCTTCGCCCCAAGATTTTGAGCGGGAAATTCAGTCAGGTCAGGCTAGATTCAATCATCGAACCAGCTGCTGCTTAAAGTAGGGCATTATTCACCCGTGAAAACTGAAATAAAAATTTGATGAATTTTCCTGCTGGCCTTGCTGCTGAAATAAATTTGTCCACCGATGTTTACAAAAGTTCAAGTTCAGATTACACCCAAGTGGGCTGGAGGTGAAATTACGTGGGTTTACAAATATCAACTTAATGAAGAAGATTTAAGGTCAGCTGTCCAATCAATAATTCAATACTTCGATTCAACGCGAGTGAAATTCATACGATTTTCTGAACACTAGAACGCGTGCAGTGTACTCACACTTCAAGGATGCCTTTTGTTCTTTTTATTGGTTCATATCTCTGGTTATAAACAACATTAAAAAAGCATAAGTGTGGAAAGTCACAAAATGAGCAGTGACGAAATGTCATAAATGGGTAATGTTGAACGTGTCCCTGGATAATTGTGCCTCAGATGAAGCATCACGGCAAGTCACAGAGTGTTGAGGTACATCTTCAGAAATCATTAAAATCTAAATTCATACATCGTGGTTTTCGCATCAACGTGGCGATGTTTTCAGTTTCAATTAATTTTTTTGCCTGCCGATCGAAAAGCCGAGAAGGGAAGGGGAGAAGAGATTAGAAAAGCGAAAGTAAATTGCGTCGTAATAGAATTTCTCACCTTTTTTGGCCCCTTTTGATTTGGCTTCTGTCGGCTTGTCGACTGGTTTGTCAGTTGCTGCTTTGGTGCCGGCTTTTTTCTAAATTGGTAAACAAGTGGAACATTCATTTAATGGGGTCTCATGATCTATGAATAACTTTAAACTCCGAGTTGGTGCCGATGGCGTGAATCAGAAATTGTTTTTCACTAAATTTGACCTTGGAAAATATGTTTCTCTTCTCAGAATGTGTTCTTGAAAGCTGTCTTCAAGTTTTCAGTTGACAGTTATTATCTCAGAACAGATTAAATGGCTTCTAAGTCAATGAAAAATTTATGAAATTTGGGCGAAAAAAAACTTACGTCTGCTTCGGCGACGACCGGTGTCTTAGGTGCTGGTTTATCTTTTCCCATATTGATGCTTTGAGACCTGGTGCTGATCGAGATTACTTATGAAAGTTGAAATTTTTTCTTTTTTTTTAATGCGTAGTAGCAAATAATTCTTATGGAACTTTTAGAATGAGATCTAGTTGACTGAATTTCACCGAAACGACTGAAAAGTAAATGTCGACGCGTTCCAAATCGTTTGTTATTTTTCTTGTTGTTGCTAGAGTGCATGGAGATATATCCTTTTCATCGCCAGCAAGAGACATTTTGCATCTCTTACGCAATTCACAACCTAAACGCGGAAGGCCGCCGAATGAAAACGAAAACAAATTGCTTGCAAAAGGCGAAAAGGTTCGGAAGATGATTGAATCTCGGGAAAATGCGAAGTGATTTGGTAAACATAAATCTGGATGATCAAGGCAGACTTTTGATAGCGTTGGCGGCGCATAAAGATGCTGTAAGTGTTTGACAGTTGGGACACTGGAAAGCTTTAACTTTAGCTATTTTTGTTTGGTTTAAGCTTTCAAGAATTTTTGTAAGCTAGTTAAAGATTTTTTTGACTGATAACATCGCAAATCACTGAACATATGAAATCCAAGCGTAATAAAGTCAGAGCTGTTTATCCTGATTCCCAATTATTTACATCATAATTCACGTTCGTCGTGCTTTTGCCATTTGTGAGTTGGTAATAACAATATTTGGTGGCAATTTATGATTGGCGACATAAATTCACCGCTTAAGCCAAGCCTCGTTAACATGAATCATTGATAAGGTGCATCGACGGCTGGTTTATACGCTATTAATTTGAATTTCTGATGATCTAAACGGCTAGCGCACGAAATCGAGTTGCGCATCGTAAATTTTTCAAGACAGCTCGAACCGACGATAAAGTTATGAAACGCCGTAACAATCAATCCCAGCTTCAAGGGAAATTGAGATGAAAGCTCTGCGATACCATCCGCGAAATTGTATTTTAAGTACGCGAAGGGTGTGCATAAGCGATGATTGAGATAAACATTAATTAAGCGTCTCGCGCGACATATCTTTGTGACCTAAATCCGTGCAGGCTGCGTATAATCGCATATAAATTGCATCATTTTGCATACAAGAAATTAGTAGATAAGAGATCAGCGACCGATGGCTTGGCGGTCGAGAAGAAGAAAAAGTTGCGTGAAAAGTCAATTTAAAGAAATTGGCTTTTTAATTTTCTTTGTTTAAATTGGGGGAATAATATCAAACCGCCATGAACGAAACCGCCAAGTTCAAAATCGGAGAAAACCGTTAAAATTTGTTTTTATGTCGCACCATCTTTTCCCATCAGAAGCATCAAATCATGTTTCATGTTTACACCTTATTTTAAGTGGAAACAACGCCAAATGATGCTCCAGCATCTCCCTGATGGTTTATACCAAGACAAAATAAAAATCATTCCTAATTCACATGCTGGTAAGAGATGAAGTTGTTTTTATTTACCTTGGGCGCGTGAATTTCGAGATTTTTTATTCTAAAATTTAGCGGTTTCTCCGATTTCGAACAATGGCGGTTTCGTTCATGGTGGTTTGCTATTATTCCCAAAATTGGTTCAACTGTATTTTAGGAAAACAGAAAATATTTGAAAATTGCACGTTAACACGTTCAATGTTTGTGGCCGCGTTCAGATATCGTCTTAGTGTGCCAGGGTGTGGAACTGTCGAAGCCTTGCTGAAAAGACAAATTACAGACGAGTCTAAAACTCTTCTAGTTTGAATTTTTCAAGAAACAAAAATGTTCAAAAGCACAACCGTGAGTTGAGATATTATTGATTGAAATCTCTGAATGTCTCGTTAGTCACCACTTAATTGTTTGTCATTGATTAAGGCAATAAAGTAACAAAGGCGGTAACAAATAAGAAGTGTGAATCTTAAGTTTTTGGACCCTCTAGGGATAAGAACAACATGAATTGTTATTTACTTACTTAGTTAAGAGTATGAACAATCACATGAATTACATTTCATCGCGTCATAAGCCCAAGAGAGCTGATAAAATAGGCTTTGTTAATTTAGTAATGCGCAAATTCCCTATTGTAGTTTCGAGATAAATTTCAAGCACTGCGATTTTGTAGATAACGATTTTCAAAGGAAAAATTGCAAGATAACAGAGCATCGGCGTCCATTCGTCAATTAAGACGATTAGACGCCGATAAGACAATATTTTCCAATTTTCTGAGTTGTCTTAACTCCCTTCATTTTCTGTTGCACTGTTGAACAAATTGGATTGAATTCTTAACCTTTTGATAATGAGTGATAATGAGTGGTTCAGCATACCTGTTGAAAGTGTACTGTCTGAGTATGTACTAGACGTACTGAACAAAGTGGCCTTGGCTGAACCTTTCGTCGACTACAATATCATCCTCAATGAAAGTACTATTGGTGACGACGGATTCATCGACATCGGGTTCGATGCAGAAATTCATGATAACAAAAGTGACGAGAAAATCTTCGTCACGGTCAAAAGCCGGCCAATAAACCGTGAGCAAGGTGTTCAATTTGGACCCATGAAAATCAGGGCATTGTGGCGCAAGAATTTTCAGAGGCCCTCTAGGTCACCGCAAGCCTTAAATTACCATCATGCTTGGTCACCGCTCCCGGCACATTTTTGGACTGGTAGCGATCTCGCTCGCGCCTAGGCGCAAAAGTGATACAGAAGCGCTTCCAGGGGCGTCTTTTGAAGAAAAAAGACAGCTGCGTTGAAATTATTCCAACTATATCGTGCCGAATTAAGACGATTAAAAGCATTACGCGAGGAAATTTGAAATAAAAGACAATTTGGCGAAACTACAAAAATATTAGACATCGTCGATGTTCGTGTCTTTTCTTCTTTTTTGTCGAGTTCCATTGCCTGGTCGCCTTAGTGTGTCAGTTTTGGAGCTTAGGGACTGATAAGCCACAAAAGTAAAACATTGTTTTAAAAAGCGTCTTTTCGTGATTAAACTTAGCTTTGGAAGGCTTTGGCTGATAGTTCAGTGTTGTCCAAGCGTGAAAGAAGCTCAAGCTAGCAAAGGCTTTGTCCAAGTCGATCTAACTGAGTCATTGAATTGCAAGCTCAAACTTCACGTTGTGGAGAAGTTTGCCTTGTTTTGACTTGGCTTAGAAATTCTCGAACTATTTTTTGAAATTGTGCTAAGTGATTGAGGAAATCGCGATAAATCTGGAATTAGTCGGGAAAATTTCTAAATTGCAATAGCCAAAGTGATGTCAAAGTGAATCGACTCGCGACTCTTTCTTCTTCTTCTCGCTCTCCGCTGCAAAAATATTTCCACTGAGCTTTTGTTGATTTTTTCTCCGACGTCGACTCATTTCGCTGTTAGCTATCGAGGAGTGAAGACTTATTTTCAGTCTGGAAGCCGGTTTGGACTGTTGTGAATACCAAGTGTCTGTCAACACGGTGGGAGAGTGAATAAAAATAATGAATTGAGCTGAGACTGAAGGAAATTAAGAAAAAAATAATTGAAAAAGTGAAAATAAATTCCAATTGCATTGATACACGACAGAACAGCCGAGAGAATGAATGTGATTAATTCCGTGGTGCTGACAGCGTCGAGCATTTCCTCGATGGTACCCTTAATAGGGCTCATAATCTTCGTCGGTGGAATTTTAGTGCTTTTAGTCAAGTGAGTTGATGTGAATCGAGTACCACGTCGCCTCAAATTTCACGTCCATCCGTCGAAAGATCAACGATCGTCACGTTTCTATAGCAAACCCGTAAAAAACGGACCCGCACACTAGAGAAACAAGATAAAAAGTATTGAAGGTCGGCGGTGAAACACGAAAAAGAGAATAAATTGTTGAAAATAAATAAAAATACGTCGTATCACGTTTGTGGCGGCTGATCACCGCGTTTTGGCAGCTTCTTGATGCATTAACACCGCTCCGGGCATGCATTTCTTGCGCAACTCAGCATGAGCGACGCTTCAATTGCTTTCCCGCGTACCGCGAGGTCGTGAAGACTTAGAAATTGCCACATTCGGCAAGCGACGAATTGCACAACATAACATTAGAGCTTTGTGCACACAGCGAAATCGGTAACGGGCTCTCACTCACACACGCTGATGGTGTGGTTGTGACTCGAGCCATAAACTTTTCGCCGTAAATCGAGTGTGCGACAAGTTTCCTTCGACGTTGGCAACTTGAAAGTTTTTTTTTCTTCTAAAAATAAAGAAATTGTGGCGTCGAGGCGTCAATTGACATGCGGGAAAGGAAAACTTTCTCGCAGTCGAAAGTGCTTCGCATGCCGAACAACCACCGCACGGAAGAATCTCGGATGTGACGTGAAATTTGAAACGCTCGTCGCATTGTGTAAAGGCAGTGTGTGAAATGATTTGTGTTGAAACTTGCAGAATTGTTCAGGGCGAAGAAGCCATTCGACAGTCCTCGATGGCCTCGATCAATGCCACCGTGCAAGTGCCGCGGCTGAAAATGACGCGTGTTCACATCCCATTTACGTTCCGACTCTTGGAGACTGGCAACAACTCCTACGAAGGTGAGACACGATACTTCAAAACGAGTCTAGAATGCCGAGATTCCTTAAACGAGAAACCGAAAAGTTGCTTCGTGGCAGCGCTGGATAGAAAGGCAAAACAAACGCAATAAAAACGCTAGACTCAATGCTTAAGAACAATCTCGTAACAAACAACCACCGCTTGATATTATCAGAGCGCAGAAAGTTCAATAAACATGCGACTTGGCGGAAGGCAAACGAGTTTCAATGCTGTTCTTGCTCGGAACTGACTTAATTAGCTCCGGTGATTGTTATCTAAGAGTTTGTGTTGTTTGTGGTTTATTTAGTTTATTTTGAGCCTTGTTTGTTGACCCAGACTTTGATGAACAAAATTACGGGAAAACGTTTTCGAAAATCTTCGCTTTCTCAAGAATCCTCGGTGTGTAGTAGATCAGGCAATGGCTCAGCTGTGTTAACATTTGCAAATCTTGACAAGGATGAGTTCAAGTGCGCTGTGCTTGCTTGCAATTCCGTCGAAATGTCAAGCTCAAAAGCTTCCTGGTCGTCACAGCTTCAATAATTTTCTTTGAATGTTACCCGAAAGTTCAAGATTAATTTTTATTAACATCCACTTAAAGCCCGTCTAAGCTGCACACGTTCTGAACAGTTGAAAAGCAATTAATCTAACATTTTTGCCGAGTTTCTAGTCTCAATTATAAACGAACGCGTCAAATTGCCACAGAATTATCGAAATCTCAACCGCAATAACTTGTCTAACGCGCGACTTACGTCAAATAATTGCGGAAAAATGACTGTTTCGTGACAACTACACAGCTTACATTGTTCAATCTTACGTGATTCTCGAATGAGCTCGGAGCTCTTGTGATGCAACCGAGCGCAGAAGAAATTTTCAACATGTTTTCATGTCCCAGGGCTGACCTTGAACCGCCAATGCAATATGCTTCGCTTATCGATTGCAGTGTTGGGTGAGTCAGCTAATCACACGGCTGTCGTCTTCGGGCATCAATAATTTATGCGACGCTTCCAAAACACCTCCATACGAAATGGTCGCGCGCCGCCCGCGATGGAAGATTTATTCAACGACTTCGTCAAGTGGAATTGTGCTTGAAATTTTCTTGAAAGCCTCGGCTTCCGGGGCGCGTTTGAGTCTTTTCTTTAACTGCTCGACGAGCGAAGACTCTGAGGGCCAGTCGTCGTAAATAACTCGCGCTGCCATTGGCTCGGATCTCGTTTCTTGTGAAATCTCGCGTTTAATGCGTTGTCTATGGCTGATAAATCTCTCTCGACTCGTTTTCTACGAACTAACACCGATAGAAGTGAAGCTGGCCGTCTCTAGCCATGTCAAGTACAGCTTGCAAGCCTTCTGGGCCGTGTCAATCCGAGAGCTGCACATGTCATTGTGGCGACCGTGGTTGGAAATCAGCGATGCTGCTAGCTCAACGACGAGTTCTATCGTCGACGCTTCGCATTGTCAACAGTTGGCGATTGATTTAAGGTGAGCAGAGACTTGGAAAGACCATTTTAGGAAACTAGAATTCACCAAATTAATCTTCTCTCTTTCTAGGCATCAAGAACCACATAGCGAGAATGTGATTGTCATCAAGTCACCAAAGCCTCCTCTAGTCCTTGGCCCACCTCCGCGTCTTGCGTATCCACTCGTCGTGTTTCTAATTCGAGAGACAGAAGCCGATGAAGTCAGCCACCCAGACGACACGGTGAGTTTCTATGCAGGTTCGATGCACTCGAAAGCTTGGCAAAACTCATTTGACCGTGAAACCAACAATAAATATCGAGATTTGGGTGAAACTGATTTTGTTAGTTTCGCTCTTTCGACAATTTTGCAACACGCCGTGCTTTTCCACTGTTAGCAAAGCGCGATTCGTGAAACATTTGCAAATTGGTCGCGGAGGTTCGTGTTGAAAAGCGCAGGAAAAAAACTGTTTTGACATCCCAGGGAGAAACTTGCAGCAATAAATCGATTAAAATTAAGAGACGACGTCGGCCCGGCGCAGTCCACGGTGAAATTTATCTTTCGCCTCAAGGTCAATCAGCCGAACAACTCGCTCGACGCCGCAAATCGAAGAAAGCACCCGAAATCTGGGTCATCCGGCTTTTCACTGCTTCTGTAATGCCTTCGCGTGCTTACTCGCCCGGGACGGCTGAAACCGACAATTAAGAAAGTCCACCACAAAAGAAACAGCTTAGTTTCACTTTTTTTCGTTAATCTTTGCGTTTCATCTCGAGAACTTTCGATTTCGCGAGCGTTTGAACTGTGTTAAGGTTCATTCGCCGATTAATTGCTGTAATGACAGGGACTGGTGCTGGGGCATGTTACTAAAAGCATGCGTGAAGTTGCGATTTTTGAGTGACTAGACACAATGGAAGATTTTTGTGGAGAAACTTGAAGATGCGCCATCCCTGATCCACCTCTGAACACTCACCAAGTCCGCCTTAAATCACAGCGAGTACAAAAAAATTACCGCAGACAACATCTCCAGCTTTCTATAATTCCAACCGGTTGAGTGTGTGCCTCGAGGAAGAGGAAATCTGAAGAGAATATATGTGTTGGCCCCAAAAACGCTAATTTGGATGGTGATCGAGCAAGTGAAGAGAATTCTCATCGATACAGCCGCAAAATTAAGCAGCTGCTTGATAATTTTTAATTTCTCGACGTCGCTTACAACGAAATCTGTTTTTTGTCCAAGTGAATAAGAAACGAGAACTCAGTTTCACTTTCAATGAGTGTGCTAACGAGCTTTTGATGGAGTCATTCTGCGATTCTTTGTGAAACTTTCTTCATTCAATTCCTTGGACCAATGCGATTTCGTAATCGAGATTTATGCAAATGATGGATTGTTCGCAATGCACGGGCTCTGGTCCGGTTAATACACAACAATGATAGCGACCCTCGTTAACCTGCTGCGTCTGCTTGGAGCTACGATATCACCAGTGTATGCTCTTGGCTTTGTGTTGACGCTGGTGACTAGCGTCTAAAGTTGCAATTTGAATATCGAATTCGCATCAAGATCGAAATCGACGAGAATAAAAAGCTCGAGATGCAAATTTACATCCCGCAGAACAAGTGAACATAAACAGAAAAAAACTTGTTGCTCAAGACGCGATTGAAGCTGGTGCAACCGTGCCACAAAGCTCAATTTAAAGGTCAAACTGGCCGCACGATTGAAAGCCACGGGAACAAAAGACCCGTAAATGCAAATCTACGATCGGCCACCGTTCGCATGAAAAATCCGAAATGTCATAAACAAATCGACGAAAAGCTGCGCGCATCGGTTCGATTTTATCTTTCTTCGTTCATTCATTTGTCGACCTTGATTTTGACAAACACACAAAACGCTACTTCAAGTCCGCAAGTGTTTGTCAAAGCAATTACAGGCAGAAATTTGGGTTGTTTCAAAACCGCCGAAGAAATAATGGAAAATTGACTGTTGAGCGTTTTGAGATTTATTGTCAGCACTTGCGAAAGTCTGTCTAACGACTCCGTGAAATCTCATCGAAGCGCTTTTCCTTCCCATCGAACACCGCGGTGCGGCCGTTTTCAGGTCAACACGAGTTTTGCCGTGAATTCTTTCGGTGAAATCTTTTGATTGCTAGCACATTTATTTCATTTAATGACTCTCGAAATATCTTTTTTAGGTTCTGCTCATAAACGTAGTCCACTTAAAAGATCCCGTTTGCCCATTGCCGACCAGTGTAAGCACAAAACTTCATTATCGATTCGTCAGCATCAGTTTCGAAATCGTTTTCACGAGTTTTTTCTCCGCTTTTCTGCAGGTTTTGGCGCAATATCTTAAGCAAGCGTCTGGGCAGCTGAGCTGTCTTAAGGTTCGTACAATAAACTTTCTTTGCCTAGTTTAACGGGACTTTTTTGCGAGTTAGGGGGGCGCTAAGAAATTTAAATTTATATTCGTGTTTCGGTTTAACGAACTTCTCGGAAGAACTGCGCAGCATTTTTGAAGAAATTTTGTTCGCTATTGATACAAAGTTGAAGCTATTCAGAGCTTTTCAGAGCTTAACCTTCCGAAATCGCTTCTTTAATCTCGAAAAATCTTTCTCAAACAGGGAATTTCGTTTAAAATATTTTAATTAGTTATCAGAATCTCGCGATTATGAGTTCATAGCTGTTTTTTCTTAACACTCAACGCGCTCGGCAGAAACTGGTTGCGAGACATTTGCATTCTAATTACGTTAACGTTCAAAGCATCGTGGCCCGAGCGCTCCCAAACGTGAAACAAGTTTTCTTAAAAATCAAATATCTCGCGTTGTGCTCGCTCTAAGTTGCAATTGTGCAACTCAAAGCTGTGGTTCGAAAGATATTTGAATGTGGGTCAAATATTGCCTGCTTAGAGCGCTTTCGGATTTGCAATCGAGCGCTTGATGCAGCTCATTGCAACCGGGGCCGAAGAAGGTCATGGCGGTTACTCAATCTAATAATAAATGCATGGTGCTTATAAATACTTTATGACTCTCTCAACCATAGCAATTATACATGGCAGCCGGCGAGAATGAAGGTGAAGGTTCGTCGATGGGATCACCACTTGGCGGATCGCTATCGCTCGCTGAGCCAGTGGCATGCGCAGGCAGCAGTTCGCCCTTGCTGTGCTCCGACGCGATTCCTCGTGAAGGTCAGCAATCCGAGCAGCTATGCGTCGTTTGTCATTACTTTCCACTGTCGCGGGCACTGCTACCATGTCGCCATACGTGCATCTGTGCTATTTGTTTCTGTGAGTATATTCAAATCTGCCAGCGTCTACAGTTTTTCCACATCAAGTTGCGAAAATAGTGTTCGTAACATTCTTGACAAACATAATATTTGATAATATCAAATCACGCATTCCAACGAGAAAACAACGTGTGAGATGGCGTCGCAGAAATTCTCTCTCCTGGAAATCGCCAAAAACAGAATTTGCGAGAAAATCTTCTTCGGATTATCTCGGGAGTAATGCGCCAATATTTACTTCCCGTCCTGGTTTTCGAGCTGGAGCTGTGTTTGTCTCCCCATTTAACGCCGCAAACATCGACATCGTTATGAGAGTTGAATATTCTTTTAATTGATCCGTTTCCATTTCTCTTTCTTCAGCTAAATTGGATCGTTGCCCGATGTGTCGCGCCCCCATCAACAGTTACTTCTGCATCCGATCGGAAGAGTACGTGCCTGCCAATGCTGAGACGCGCGCTCCGAAATCCAAGGCTGCCGTCAACTGGATAGACGCCCTCAACGACCGGCTCACTGACTTCTTAGGATTTAGGTAAAGACTTAAGCTTTGCGTAATCAACGAAATCTGAAATCTACTGGTGAGTGACGACTTAGTTAAGACGAGACTTGTTGACTGGCATGAATTTCGCACATCTGAGTGTCGGTTTATGAAGATCAGTCATCTAGACGGGCGATAATTGAGTATCAATGCTGATTGAATTAGCAAATTTCGAGTCGCGTCGAACTAAACCAACTCGTTCGTTAGCCACGTTGCCACGTTTCTTATTTTGGGCCTTCATGTTTTTCGTTCCGCTGCAAGTCGCGCTTGATTTGTTTTCTGTGTCAATAATCTCTGTAATCAAGGTTATAATCGATTATGAAACCGATTAAGGTTTTCTAAATTTAATTTCGATCATGATCGTTGGTTGTACGCGATTTTCTCTTTTACAGTATGCTTCAAGGGTCAAGACACGGCCTACTAAAGGTTTAAGTTTCGTAACCGGGAAATTTTCGGTTGATTTTGAAAGCTTTTCTCCTTCAAACCTGACAAAACTTTCTCAGCAGCAAATTAAGACGAATTTGGTTCAACCTTTCCGTTTGAATATTAACGATGGCTATTTAGACACGAAATATCAATTTATCACTAACTCTGCAATCTTAGAGTCACCGACTCCGGTCTTGACCCAAAACACAATAAGTGGCTTCAACTTTAGACGGCTTTGATCATGCAAAGCTGACATGGATCCATGTAAACATATTCCACGTCCATAAATACGCCTTTAATTAACATTTATGAAGTGATTATTAAAGTGGTCCGCGAGAGAAAACACGACAGCAAAATTATGCGCGTCTTGCTTGAATTCAAGATCACCAAAAAGAGAAAATTAATGGATGTTCGATAAGCTATCAGTCGAAATTAATCTTGCGTGGAAAAGCGACTGAAGCAGCGAAGTATGATTTCACGCTCGATCAATACGGAAATCTCGCCGGCGTCATTGGTTGCCTTATGATACATTTAGCATCTGATTAGCGGCGCTGGCGTCAACAAGATCGAACGAGACCAACGAAATCTCAAAATTATGCTGAAATCCGGTTATCTCGTATCGAATTCACCGGAATGTTTATGGCACGGAAAAAGTTTTTGCATCAGTCGCGATTGTAAAACGGTATAAAGGCACAAGGCTGCGACTTCTATCAGCTGTATATGCTGATAACTGCGATTGACTAGAAATCACTGTTAATGACCAATTTGCTGCTCGGTCTCAATTGCAGCTTGACCTTCGAATCGTCAACGACTTGAAGACGGTCCAAGTCGTTAGATAGCTGGGTGAAGCAATGCTGTGTGTCTTGCTTTTCTTAATTTTCTTAAGTTTCGAGTTGATCTTTAGGTTTTGCTTTTGATTTTTTCTCCGCTCGACGATGGTGAGAAGAAAATAAGAAGTTTCGAGTTGATCTTAAGATTTGGTGATCAAGACCGGCCCAATACGCAGATTTATGCGGTCAATGTTTCTGCACGCACTTTGCCTGAAGGAGTGAAACGGATGAACGGTTTTGACACACATCGAAGCGAGCAGTTCATAAGTGGTTTAAAGCCGCTCAGAGCTACAAAATGCCATGCTGAGATGTCTGTTGTCGCTGAAAATTTATTGCGTTTATCTTTGTCTCATGATAAACAACATTTCGCTATCTTTACAATTCGATGTACTCCAATTGAATGTGTGTCAAATCAAGGCAACAAGAAGAAGCTTAGCGGTCATGACATGTTTGTTTCGACTGAAAATCAGGCGAATGGAAGAAACGGCGTGGGAGGTGTAGAAACAGCTCTGCAAACTGTAACGGTGACGAGTGACGACAAGCCTCTAAAAGCTGGCACAATTTTAGACTTTCTCCGAGATTTCCGTACAAACAAAGACATTGCGGTTTTCTTGAATGACTTCCGAGGCAAGGTGCGTGCCAAATTTTTGGCTTCTTATTCATTTGTATAGACGAACAAAGCCATTTAGCTGTGAACAATAACTTGCTGAACCTACTCAGCTATTCAGACCAATTTTGGGTTCGTCTGTATCTTGATTTTGTATTTTAGCGCTCGAATCTTCAATGCCATGACCAAAATGCTCCGTTCCAAGCAGCAGCTCCATTTCCTTGTAACAACGAAATAACTTCTCACATTTTCATAAAGCAGAGTGCAGAAAACTAACACTCGAAGCTGACTGAATGAATGAAAACCGGTTGAAGAAATTGAATAAAATTTTGCGTTGAGCTGGAGCGAGAGAAACTCGGGTTTAACTATGCTTTGTCTAAATTCTGTCATAAGAACGCGGGTGATTTTGCGTGAACGACATCACTGTGTCTAAGTTTATTCTTTCCTGTTGTTAATCACGTCTTGCGTGTGGCTGATTCATGACCGAAGAATTTAAATTTAAGTTTTGATGTCTTATGGCGTTTCGTTTCCCGTGTAAAAATACCCAAGCATCAGTTTATCACTTGATGCTAGCGCTAGTTAATTGTTTTGTTTAGATGAAACTGTTGGTGAAAAGGAATAAAAGCGAAAAGCTATAACACTTCTGAATTTTTTACGATTTACATGAGCTGGGAAGTGATTAACGGTGAAAAGTGGCATCTTCGTTTCACTTCTCCGCCTCCCGAAACTTGCATTTGCTCGCAAAATGATTAGCGAATTTCATACCCAACATGGCTTCTGAAAAGCCGAGTCATATTAACATGAAACTGGTTTCTGGAACTCGCTTGATGACAGCATTCAGTTTGATATAGTCGAAGCAAGATATCGTCTGAAATGAAAATAAACTCGAAAGGTGGGATGGTTTGTGATGTCTGGAACATGGCGATGAGAATCTGGTTATACAAAGTGGTTAGACAAAGTGGTTATGCAAAGAGGAGCTCACAATCGACAAATGAAGCTTTAAATTGCGATTCGGAAGAGTTCATTACTAATCAGAGCATTTTAAGGTGATTCGGAGCTTTTTGAGACAAATCGGAGCTTTTGGAGCTTTAATTTGAATTTTGATTGATCTTTTTATGTTTCGAAAATTATCGGCAATTTCGGAGCTTTTGCTGACACTTCGGAGCTTCCAATGATTCTTGTAACCTTTTTTGCTACTTGAGGCAATGTTATGCTACTCTGTAGCTCTTAACAAGCCCTTTAACCAGATCTATTTGTAAATTCAGTTTTTTCCGTATTGAATTTTGATTTTCCATATTCAAATTCTAATCAGTTATAAGCAATGCCAGGAATACGTGCAGTTTCCAACATCACGTGTAAGATTTCTCATCTCATAACCGCATTAATATTCAATGAATTGTGTTTACGTGCATTTATGACGTGCTGCTTACGTCAATGCTAATTATGTTGTTTTGTATTTTCCAGATAAAACTTACGGAATTCGTCGATGATCGAGAAACCGGCGAAAGATTTTCGGCCTGAAAGAGACTTTTGTCGGCATTTTTTACTAGAATATATAAATTTCCTTTGAACATCACTTTTCTTAATTGACTTCTTCGTAATTAAATGATATGTTGCTGAGGCCACACACGCAGTCGCGCCTTATCCTTATTAATTATAGAGCAGATGATTTCGTTTATCTCCGCGCCCCGCTTCTTAAATACTTCGTAATTAAACATTTTAGTTCAATTTGTGTCTCCCTAGCGTGTAAGTTCTCTCATTTCTTCAACTCCAACCCGCAGAAAGCATATTTTCTGCCTTTGAAAATTGGTTAATTTACAAAACGTGATTCGATTAATTACACAATTTCAACTCCGAACGTTTCTGAACAATGATTTTAAGAGAGAAGAGAAAAATTATACACAATTAAAAAATGCTTTATGTCCCAGTTTGTCAGCAATTGCTTCTGTGAATGAAGCAATTTCGTTTAAATTATTTTCGATTTTAGTCTGTGATAACAAGAGGAGAAATTTTTGAGAATAAAAAAAATAATTGAAAAATTAATCGATGGAGTTTTAATTTCGTTAATAAATCGCAGTCGACATTGCGCAATTTGTCAGCAACCCGAGAAAAATAATTCCAGGCAGCCGCAACAATGTCCAAAGTCACGACAATTACGGCTGCACTGCAGCGATGGGAGGCACGTGAGGGCATTCCGCTCGCTGAAGCTAAGGAAGTTCAGTTGCAGTACCAGTTCCCGCCGGTCCAAAAAATGACTCTCGATTTGGAAGTGCTTGAGAATGTCGAGAAATTGAGCCTCTCGACCAACCAGATCGACCGCATCATTCTCAGTCCCAAAATGGAACACCTGAAGATCCTGGCTTTGGGTCGCAACAGCATCAAAACCTTCGTGGGCATCGAGGTGGTCGCCAACAGCTTGGAAGAGCTGTGGGTCAGCTACAACTTGATCGACAAGATGAAGGGTTTGGAAACGATGAAAAAGCTGCGAGTTTTGTACATGGCTCACAATCAATGTCGCGAGTGGGCAGAATACTCAAAGTTGTCTGTGTTGCGTAACTCGCTCGAAGACTTGATTTTTCTGGGCAATCCGATTGCTGATAAGGAAGAAGGTGGCTACACCGTTGAAGCAATCCGCAGACTGCCGTTTTTGAAGAAGCTTGACGGTGAACCAATTACCGGTCTCGAAACGAGTGAAGCTTAACCAATTAACGAGCTTTTATTAAAATTCACGGTTAAATTGATCATAAAAAGATTTTATTTCGCCATTTCACACTTTCAGTGCACATTTCAGTTTGTTTCCGCTTCGTAACCTTCGACTTTCATGTCATTTAGCCCCAATTCTTCGTTCTGATCGTAGCTTCGATGATAGTGGACGATTTTGAGATTGGGATCGGCGACACCATCGTCAGTCAGAGCTTGCACATAGCTGTTGCCGGTTGGATCATCAAGGATAAAAGTGACTGGAGTTTTTGCGTCGATGACGTCTTGAAACTTTTCCAAGAACCTGAGAAAATAAAAAAATCCTAAAAAACTCGTTCTCGTCGATTTCAACTAAAAAACTCACTCGTCCAATCTGTTTTGACAGTCGCGGTCAGCTGAATCGCCAAACATCGCACTGTTTTCAGCGAGTTGATCGCGCATGGCAGTCAACAAGCCTTCGATGGTCGTGAATCTGCCGCCCAAAGCCGATGGTCCCACTTCAACATCCAATTCGCGGATCTTCAGGTGACAATTCTCAGAGTTGAGCACATCTCGAGAAAAATCTTCACGCGACGCGACACGAACTTCGATCTTGACACCTTTCTCTTCAATACCGCCTCCGGATTTGACTTCGTTGGTGCGCACACCACACTTTTCGCAAGTGGTTGCCATGATAACGACGTCTTTGAAGTGCGGAATCGACGTCACCTTCATGTTAGTTTCACAACTTGCTAAGCAGTTGGAACAGTTGGTTGGGAAGGACAACACCTCACCATGAAGCTCTTCAAGTGGCCAAGATCCTTCCGCAATCGGCTTCATCATGTCGTTGTTTTCTTCCTGACGCTTCGTCTCGGTATCAACGACCACTGGCTCGTCGATTTCACTTCGCTCGAAGATTCCCAGCATGTGATTCTGGTCCAGATTGCGCACGTAGTGTTCGGTCGTGACATTTGGATCTGAATGAGGCGCGTTCGGGTTCTCAATGTGAGCGTCACCAGAAATGTCGTCGAGTATGAGGGTGAATGGCGCTTTCAGTTCTTTCAATTCCTCGAGTTTTTTAATGAACAAGTCGATCTGATCAGCAGCTTCCGGGTGTTCCTGTCTTCGCAGAACTTGATCTTGATTCAGTCCAGTCACGACGCGGTCGATGACACCCTCGACCGTAGTCACTTCGCCTTTCTGAGACTTGGCAGGGATATCAAAGTCGAGTTCTTCTATTCGCACTGCGCTGTAATCTGATTTGACGATTCTCCGGTTCAAATCGCTGGGTTCCTTCACGACCAGCTTCAACTTAATCGCTTTGACTTTGATTTCCGCACCGGATTGGATTTCGTTGTTCTGGAAGCCGCAGTGTTCGCATGAGAACGACATCAGTACGACCTCCTTGTAAAACGGGATCTTCGTCAAAAGAAGTCTTGTAATTCCCTACAAAACACGAATGTAAAAATGTGACGCGAATGTTCTCGAATATTTTTGACTTACGTTATCGTGGCAGTTCATGCACATCGACTCGATTTCCGTGGTTCCCAGGTCGGGGTTATCCGCTGAGAGGCCCAGGTAGATTGGATCGGACTTAGCGGCCATAATTCGATTATTCTTGGATTACCGGAGTTTACAATGGTTGACTTGACTTGGCTTTTCGGAGAAGTTGCTTTCCCCTCGACACTTGATTCGAGGCGAGAAAGTGTGAAGAGTGAGACAGAAACCAAAACAAATCAGGAATTTTAACTTTGCCAACATTTAATCGCTGTAGAAGTCCACAAGTGCAACCCCCTGGCGATGGATGAACCAAGAACCGAACGACTGACGAACGATGATTTCCGCAAGCTTCTAGCCTCTGGAGCTAAATGTAAGATAATTTTCATCAATCGATTAATTTTTTACTAATTTTCCCGCTTTCAGCTCTTTCTTCAGCGACTCCAGCGAAGGCTTCATCATCGGTCAGCAAAAAAAGCTCAGAGAAGCACGATGCTCGGCGAAAAAAGAAGAACTTCTATGCGCGTAAGTTTTTCAATTTTCCAAACATCCAGAAGCTAATTTCTACCACGTCCATTGTAGAACTCAAGAAAACTGAAGACAATGTTCTGTCAGAGCTGTCAGAAAAGTACCGCGACAGAGCCAAGGAGCGTCGTGAAGGGGCAACCGGTGATTATGTGCAGAATGACGCTAGAAATTCGACTTCCGGTTACCGAGCCGTTGCACCAGATGTGAAAAGTGGAATCGACACTGCTGAACGGCGAAGACAGCTTATCCAAGAGTCCAAGTTCTTGGGTGGTGATCTCCAGCATACCCATTTGGTCAAGGGTCTCGATTACGCCCTGTTGCAAAAGGTGCGCAGTGAAATCACACATCAAGAGACGATTGAGGAGGTCGAAATGGAGACACTGGCCGACGAGAAGATTGCAGAAAAAGCTGAAAAACTCGAGGCTGAGAAGAACGAATCTGATGAGATGGAATTGAAGACGATTTTGGGCAAGAACATCCATCGGTTGATAACAGTGCAGAGATCAAAAGTCATCGAACGCAATGAAATGTTCGTTGCTGGGCGAATGGCTTACTTGGTTGAATTGGAAGACGAGAACGCCGAGTCTGACATCCCAACAACAATCATCAGATCTAAGGCAGAGACACAGTCGTCTATCGAACTCAACACTTTGAACACAAACGACATTGTTGTCAACAAATTGAGCCAGATTTTCTCGTATCTTCGCCAGGGCGGGAAAAAGAAGAACAAAAAGAAGGATAAGGCAGTGTTCAAAATTCCCGAAGATCCCGAACCGAAGGCTTCCACCAGCTCGTCGTCAAGCTCCAAATCCCGTCACAAGGGAGAAGATTCAATCTACGGTGACATTGGCGACTACAAACCATCTCGAAGCAAGGACTACGACCAAGAACGTGAAAGGGGCGACCGCTACAGGAACAACCGAGATCGAGATTCTGGTCCATCGAGGACAAAAGAACGGGAACGTCGACGAGATTATGAAGACGATTACGGCCACTCTTCGAAGTCTTCCGGCTCTTCATCAAGAAGCAAGCAGCGCAGCTCTTACTTCGACAAGCCCGACGAGGCTGAAGAAGCTGCGCAGGGTCTCATCAACATCCCAGCTCCGCCAAAACTCTCAACCCAGCTATTGACGAAACTCCACGCCAACGAACCAGACTCCTACGCCGAGTGTTATCCGGGCTTGCAGGAGATGGACGACGCAATTATAGACTCAGACGACGAAGTTGATTACACGAAGATGGACAAAGGAAACAAAAAAGGCCCGATTGGTCGCTGGGACTTTGACACACCCGAGGAGTACTCGGACTACATGAGCACCAAGGAAGCGCTGCCTAAAGCCGCCTTTCAATACGGTCTGAAAATGTCCGACGGCCGGAAGACCCGCAAGACCAAGACAGACATGCAGAAAATCGACCAAGAATGGCAAAAGATCCAGAAGATCATTACAAAGCGCAAGGGCGAGGGTGGCGACGGTGACGTCGACTTCAAGAAGGCGAAGAATTGATTTGACAAGGTGGTCAAAAGTTTCTTTTTCAATAACTAATCACCAGTCGAGTCAGTAGTTCGCCGACATTCATTTAAATTGCATAAACATGCGACGCGTTATCGATCCGAGATCATCCGTCGCTGCGAAGTTCTTTTGTAAACAGCACAGCGAGAACGGCATTGAATAAATGAATCAATATTTGTGAACAATGATGCATCGAGTCTTGATTTTTCTCATGGGTGGTCGCGAAATTCAATTCCAGTTGTCTACACGGTGTCGTGTTGAAGGCTTCCGGTTGAAGATTCTCGGGTTTACTTTGCAGTTTTGCATAAATTTCCATGAAAGTTGAAGCTCCACCGCTTTCCAATTATTATGTTCTCGGATTATCGTGCGGAAAACTTCCCAACCACGATTATACAAAACCACACCGGGTCGGATTGGACATGTGTTGTGGATGGATTTTTCCAGAGCGCTTTTTATCACTGCTTCATAAGTTTTCATACACATGTTTGAGGTTCGCCCGCACATTTGCATTCACCTCAGCTTGAAGTGCATCAGAAAACTTTCCAAATTACATTGCTGAACGAAAACAAATCTTGGGAACGGAATCGCTTCCGCTCAGGAATTGATTTCGAGAAGGGGAGAAGAAGTTCTGCAAAGCCACAATTGAAGCTTGTTTATGGTGAAAACATTTCCATTTGATTTCTATTCAAAATATTTTTTACGTGCGACGAATGCTTGATGTGCCGACTGGCTTTTGCTGACCCAAACAAAACGATAACATTGAAGAAATAATTTTCCTTCATTTCGGAACGTGCTGAAAGGGGAAATAAGAAGTCGAGATCAAGCTTAGCCCAAGAAGAAATTCAGGGTCGATGAGAGACGATTGCGGTGCGAATGTCAGTAAAATATAAAACTATTCGCAGGTTGAAATCCTGCCAAAATTGGATGAAGCTTCTAAATGCGGTTTTAGCAGCGAAGTTTCGCTGCCCACAACCCCCACCGACGAAGTCCCCGCACATCATACTTGAGAAGAATCTCATTTGAATTATTATCAGGATTTCTTCCATCCTTGATTTTGAATGAATTGGAATTCCTTTACAAAAGACTTTCGTCTCTCCCTTCAGCCATCTCTCGGCACTAAGACCATCCATCGACCATGCCTTTTGTTATCGTCTTAAAGGAGAGAATAAGTTGTCATCGTAACATTGTATTTACAAAATGTTATGTAATTCAAGTCGACTCTCGCTCACCCCACTAGGAAAACTTTTTTCTTCTTCGCTGGCTTTCTGGATCGAGAAAGAAACCAAACAAGAAAGAAAATGGTGAAAATTTATTTTCCGTCATGTGGTGTTTTCATACATAAGAAAGAGAAATGGAAAAATAAAAGCAATAAACATACATAACGTGCCGTAAAAGTTGTTTGTGTACGATTCCGATGGAAAATACATTGTTCACATTTTCTTTCTTCGCCTTTCTGGGGTAGTAGAGAGAGACTGAACTAGTTTGACAAATTTATTAAGTTGGAACATGTGTAGTTCGGAGCTTTTAACAAATAAGAAATTATTGCAGCAGCCATGACTGCGAAGCATGAGAAAAATAAGGCTTCGAGGCTCCACTTACATGGGAATTGCATCACACCAAAGATCAGCTCAAGTGCGATGAGTCTGATGAGTGCTAACCGATGCACCATGAATACTGAATTACTTTTGACAAAGCCGAACAGCGAAACGAGATCAAGAAAACAAACGAGAGGTGCACCGGACAACACCTGCTGACTCGGAAACTTGATCGATAGGGAATCATCTCGGTCATAATTGAATCTAAATTATGCCTGAGAGCGAGACATTCTCACGAAAGCGATTTGATCTGATTGCACACCTTACCCATTTGCTTCTCCACGCTTTGTTTATCTTTTTCTGGTTTAGACTTGGGGCAGTTTTCAGGTTACATCACTTTTAATTTTAAACTGCTATTATTTGAGGTTATGATCTTGGAATTGTAGATTTTGAGGTTAAGAAAATATCTAGGAAAGGCTTTTCAGTTAAGTTTAGCAATAAAAAGATACTTGACATTGTTTACAGTCGCCCCCACTACATTAAATTTTCAATCGCGATAAAAATCAATAAAAAACAAGAGTCCTTAGTCGTTCCTATTATGTACCTTTCCCTCGGCGAAGGAATTAGAAAGATGTTCCGTGATGTTTAGTTTGTTTTTGCTGGCGGTCTCATGTGGAGTTTTGTTCCAAATCATGTGTCAAAAGACTCATAAATTATTTCCGTAACCGTTCCAAGGTGCTTGCAAATAAAAAACACCAACGTTTGCAATTTTTCTAGAAAATACGCTAATTGCATTGTTTCGAGCGCTGAACAGAACTTATTCACGAAGGGAAAAGGGTGGAAAAGCACATCAGACACATTATTACACGAAAAACAATCTTTTTTAATTAAATTGAATTAAAAGTTGGGCGTGCAAGTGTAAGAATCAGCGCTTGCATATGAAATGTGAAAGTTTACAACAAATTTATGAGTCGAAAAAATCCGCATCGGTTGAGAAGGAAAAGAAACTCCGAACGGGAAACCCAAACAAAAACTTTTCATTTTGCCATTTTAGAATTAAAATAAAATGCTGTTTCAGCGAAACAAAAGGTAGGGAACGATGTGGGGGGGGGCGGGGATGGCGACATTCATACGTTGCGAGTGTCTTTGGTGTGTGGATTTAATTCATTCGAGCTTCGTGTATTATGAAGCGCAGATAATAATGTGAAATAAATAATGCT
>JPYR01000189.1:67098-92870 GCA_000775305.1 Belgica antarctica
AAGAGAAACAAGAAACAAGGCGAGCGCCGAAACGAGTTAAAATCGTTTGATTGCAATTTACATCTGAAAATTTGGTTCTCAGAAAACTCACGTCTGCAGCCTTCTCTCATTGCACCTCTTCGTTAGAGAAGAATTCTTTGATTGTCGGTTTTTATCTCGAACGAGTTTCAATGTTTCTTCAACAAAAAGTTCTTGTAGTTTAAAGCGCCGTTTGATTTCAGATAAAACTTCACCAAAAATGGGGTTTGGATGTAAGTTTTGTAATTGCTGATTGTGAATTTAATGAATGAGTAAGACTGATAGTTAAAAATTTAGCAAGGTTGTTACTAGATAGCAAGAAACAAAGTTTTTATTTATTAGAAATCTTCACTCGTCAAATGCTTGTTATAATTAATTTCAATGAAAACTCCAGCAATTAAGAATTTGTGACGCATTTCCCAGACAAACCCCATCAAATAAGAGTAAAAACTCCGCAAAAAGAAATTCAAAAAGTCTTTCGCAGGTTTGATAAGAAAACTGGACCAAAAGTTTGACTGAATCTGACCCCGAGTCCGACGGATTGTTATTTCGTGGTATTTAATTTGTTATTCCGGTGAAAAGCGAAAAAAAAGAACCGTAGAGTGAAATGTAAAAATGACCTGGTTGATGGCTGGCTGGTGTTTGTGATACCCTTTTTTGTCGACGTCACGTCCTTGTTTGCTTCTGCATTGTCTCATTGAGAAAGAAAAAAGATCGAGCTAATTAGTAAATGGTAAAATTAATTTTAATTAAATTAATATGAAAAGGAAAAGAATTTCAATTAAATCGCATATCGGATAATGATGTCATGGCGATGCTGTGAGAAATTGGAATTATTTGATTTAAATTTCGAACATCTTGTACTTTTATGTTCCATCCTAAGCAGCAGTGTCAAGCAAATGAATTTATAACAACTCGTTTTCCCAAACTTTCACTGGCGTCAATATGGTCAATCAAAGAAACTCGACGATGCTGCAAATTCTTCACTGCCATAAATTTAATTAAAATTTTTGCTGCAAAAAGAGTCAATTTAGTTCCCCGTTCTCTTCTATTTGTCATTATTGTGAGATGTCACTCCCGCATTGTCAGATTATCATTTTTGTGTGGAGAAAAAAATTTAATTTCAGCAGAAGTTTGACATGAAAAGTCAAGGAGTCGAGAAAGCATTTTGATTGATGATATGATGTCAGTTATGAATGTGTTTCATTTAATAAAAATAATCATAAGCATGAGATGAAGTGCAAATTCCAGCAAAGAATCTCGTAAAACAGACTGAGAGTTGGTTAGGGGTTGGATAATTCCTGATCGAGAAACCTCCAAGGTTCAAACCAACATTAAAGTATCCTAATGGAATGCGTTATTTATAGCGATTTCCGATCATATTTATCATAAATTGTTGCGTGGATTAATGAAAATTAAATTTTGTTCACACAACATCAAACATAGCTTAAAATTTTAAAAAGTACCACTACAATCATGTTGACTAGAAGAAAATAAAATTTCAGTTTTTCGTGTTCAAATATGAATTTTAATATGTAAATTCTTAAAGTGACTTGATGGAAGGAACATTTTTACTTTTCAATGACATATTTTATTACTGGAAGCTTTGTCAATTCGTATAAAAATTCTAACAGTAAATTTTCAATCTCTACACATGCTGTCGTCCCCCCTAAAAAATGGTATAATTTCAAGCCGTTTGAAGGACAATGTCGAAGGGCACGGAGACATGAAATTCATTGCATATTTAAACACGAAGCCGCATTATAGTGAACAACAGCATAAGTTGAATCATTCGAAGCACTATCATTAGTTTTATTATCACATCGTTATAATGAAGTCAACATGATGACCTTCGTGCTCTGATCTCAAGCAGTTTTGAGTTATTACGTTCGAATCTCCCAGGAGTAAGGAAGACTAGAGAAATGCAATTTACAAGATCTTGAAGATGATGAGAAAATGGGCCGACGAATTTATCTTCATTTGAGGTATTTACATGATTAACAATGAACGCAGAAGAACGAGTCGGAATCATTATAAATTGATGCCTGCCTACTCCCGTCTAGTCCTTCGGGAATTGTTTCGATAAATCTTGACTTTTTCCATTCACTTGTAAAGAACAAGTCTCTGCCCTCTTTTAACACCTTTTCTGGCAAGGAACAGGCGAAGCAAAAGCATGAGAATTAATAAATCTCACTTCCATGTTAATACATTTCTTTTTACACAGCTCATAGCCATAACACACAGCACCAAATACTGTTATCAATCATTTTTCCTTCTCGCCTGCCTCTACGTTTACTCAAAATAAAAATAAATTTCGTCTGTTAGATCCATTACAACGTTTCTATTATTTATTATCCTTGCTTTCTCATTGTAGCAACTCTTATCGTTGACACTTTTTACAGGCGCTGTGCGTTGAAACAAGCGTTAGGGTGTAAATTTAAAGCTATTCAGAGCCTATTGAGGTAAGAAAAATTGTTTTATTCCAGTTTTTTATTAAATAAAAGTTGCCTGGAAATAACGTCGAGTGTATGATGTGCTTGACTCTTGGTTGGGTAGAAAATTAATTGAAATATTTATTGCACGTTATCAAGCATAATGATGAAGATTTTGTTCAAAATGAAAACAGAAAATGACAGTCAGTTGAGAACTTCAAGACGAGATTGAAGTTTTGTCAATTAAACATTTCTTGCAAATTTTAACTTTTTAAACATTTTAAGTCACTTAAAAATTTCTTAGAAGTGAGCAACTTTGACGTAACTAGAAAACACCTCCACTTTTTGAAGCTCGATTTACATCTCCCGAAATCGCAATTTAAAACTCTCAATTCGAATGAAACTCTTAAATTAAAATGTTTTTGTTTACTCTTCCTTCGAAAAGTCATCAAGTCATGAAGGAAAATCAAATACACGTAGAGAAAATGCTGGAAAAGTTGAGTTTATTTGATTTTTTCATCTCTCGTCTCGTTGCGGATCGATTTTTCTGTAAATGTTGGCAACGTCTTACTGTTGATTCAATGACTGGAATGAGAATCAAAATTACAATTTTGAAACAAATGAAAACGTTTCCAAGGCAGACTCCATTGTGTGCATTCAATTCCCAATCAGAATCGTGGCATTGTTCAACGAAAATCCAAAATAAATGCATATTAAATGAGAAAAAAAGTTTGCAATGCAAATTCAACAATGACGTTTTCAGGGGTTTGATAGTTTCAGTCGCTGGAAAACATGCAAACCGAAGGATCCCATCGCACACACAAAGTTCTAATGAAAAATGCTAATTTTCTTCGAATTGAAATCGCTTGTTTGATGACTAACTCAACGAGGGTTGGAAAATGTTGACTGCAAATAACATTTATTTCCATTTTCCACCGCTGAGTATTGTTCTTCGCATTTAACACGGATGAGTTGAACCGAATCTCATGAAAGTAACAGCTTAATGCATTCAATCCACTTGTCATTAGCACAGACACGGATTTCGGGGCTGTTAACTTGCAGGATTTTTAACAGTAATCGAACTAAGTCAAGACTGCTTGATAAACTTCATCGACATCAGTTTTTTAGTTCTTACAACTTGAGTGCTTTCAATTCTTTAAAAAGTTCACTAATTACACCACGCCATGCAAATTGGACTTTTTACATATTTTATCAGTTTGACACGCAGCATGGAATCATCATTTTAGGTTTTCAACATGTGTTCTGGTATGTCACATCCCTTTACCTAAAAATGGTGATGCGCTGAACATGTTTTACCGCTTAATTTTGTCACAAGCGATGCAAATTCTGCGAATAATTTAAAATTATATTCATTTGGCTTCTGCCAGCCAGCATCGCTTCGTCGTGTTGACTTTCGTGTTTGAAAACTGTGTGCTGGGGAGGCAATGAAATAGAGAGATTGCCAAATATGTACAACTGCGATTGCATAATGAATTAATTATGAAAATTAAGCGCGTTTTCTAAACTTATTCATTTGTTTGCCTTCACCGAGTTTTCTTTTTGATTTCGCAATTGCAAGCTGTTTGTTTTGGCTCAAGTGCGTCTGCCGTCATAAATGAAAGGTTGATGATGTGTGTCAAAGCAATATCAATTCTGCCGACATCAAAAGGGTCTTCACTTCTCGCTTCTTCAGTTCTTTCGCCAGAATTTGTTTGCTTTCGCTGTTCATGTGATGTCGAAAACGATCCACAAATGTTTTCCTTTCTCTGCTTTCACTTGAAGCTAGTTTGTAACGTTTTTAATAAAATCACACTCATTGCATGCGTCTGTTGGGTAAACACAGAACGGATAAGTCAATTCACGAAGTCACGTGTCGATGACACTTGTCAACGATTCGCTATCACATTCTAAATATTATTTTAATACGTCCTGCTCGAAGACGAAGCAACGAGGGGCCGACGAGTTGTTCAGGTCGACTCCCAAATCGTTGAGATAAACAGAATTTCCATTAATTACAGACACAACCCCTGCCCAAGACATCAAGACGTGCGCGGCACATTCATAATAGCAAATTAATTATAATATGATCTGTTTTTTATTATCCCGGCGATAACTTTTTCCAGCCCTTTTTCCGTCGCCCCCTGCACCACCGAACCAAGCGACAACTTTTTTATCATTCAAATTAAGTTGAAACATGAAATTTTTCAGGATATGACGGATGGCGGATGAACGCATGCAGCAGACATTTTATCATATTGTCAACACTTTGTACTCGAACAAATGTAAAATTAATATTTTTTTTGCGCCGTGCTTGATTTTTATGCTACTTTAACGACATCATTTGCGGCGTTAAAGTCCTGAAAAATATTTTTTCTCGTTCCAATCGAAAAAATACCCAAAGTGCCTTTGGCTTCAATTACTTCGATGGATGAAAGTTCGTCTAGCGAGATGACGGAAAAGTGGCAAAGGAAATTGAGCTAATTTGAGAACAATATTTCTGTTTATTTCTTTATAATCGAATCTTCACCAGACCATTTCATTAAATTCATATTTCCATCGTCAACCCCTTTGCGACAGAAGAAAATTCACCCCGAAGGATGTTTGAGTGTGAAACATGCAGCGCATTCGTCGATTAATCCCAATTTAAGTGAAGTAACGTTGAGTACGAAGCCATCCATTATTTATACGTTTGCACATTTCTTGAATCGGGGGTGGTTCGAGGGTGATGTAATGTTGAAGTTGATTTTTGGGGTTAGAATAAGTCTTCATGGACGCAGGGGTCTAGAATCCAGCCGTAATAAGTCACTTTGTTGCCCCACTCTCTTGCCATGATGAGAACAGTGTTCTGATGCAGTTTGGGTCCGATCAAAGAGTTAAGTTGTTCCAAGTAGCAAAACAGCCAGCTAAGGAAGGTTTGTAAGAACTTCAAACTTGTTTTCTTCAAGCAAAATCATGATTTTGAAAATTGGAATTGTCTTTGAAATTGGTTCTAACCTCAAAGTGTCAATGACTTTAGAAACTTTAACTTACAACAACCAGCACAAAACACCAGTCAGCACCAAGCAGCCTTGATACACTCTAAAAGTAAATACAAGATCAAGCTTAGCTTTAAACTGAACTCAGTGTCTTACCCTCGGTTTACATTTTCGGAAACGAAGAACGGCAAAACGATAGTGACGATCCCAAACAAGGAAGTAAAAAAGATTACCGGCCAGTTGTCCATTTTTAAGAAAATTTGTTTTAAGCTCTAAATTTGAAAAACTTCTGCAAAGATTGCTTGAAAATTGTTTTAACACAAAGAATCTTTTTGAACAAGTCATAATCCATAAAACATCATTACCAAATCACTCCCCTAAAAGAATCCATCGTTCGTTTGCGATATTTTCTGTGTGTTCAACAGTGATAAATTGTCGTCGTAGAGCAAAGTGAAATCATGTAATGTGTGCTTGCTTATGCGACCAGAGAAATAATGTGATTCGAATCAACTTCTTCGGATTAAAGTGTATAAAAATATATCTTTTTACAGTCTTAGCCAGAGATGACATCATCAGTTTTGTATTTCGCTTGCTGATGTTCGAGATTTATGGAAATTTCTCTTTCTTTATGAAATCAATACCATGTGATCCCAAAGTGCGAGCAACTGATTGAAGGAAATCATAAATCTTTTGGTTTTGTTATGTGATTAAACAAGCAAGGGATAATAAATGAACTGCTCGGTGGTTGAAGATTGCGTCACTTCAGCCAGGCCACATTGTCGGGGAATTCGAAATATGAGCGATAATCATGTGTCTGTGTTAAACGTTGACCTATTACAACATCATTCGACCATAATTCATATTTCACCAGATTTATCGTCTATTAATTGTTTTAAACCGCTGCTTGTGGCCGAAAAAATAAATGTCATACGTGAATGTTTAATTGCTGATGTTTTGAAATGTCAAAATTAATGCGGACTTTGTGTAGACTCAGATAGTG
The DNA here is from genome assembly GCA_000775305.1 of Belgica antarctica. Classification (NCBI taxonomy): domain Eukaryota; kingdom Metazoa; phylum Arthropoda; class Insecta; order Diptera; family Chironomidae; genus Belgica; species Belgica antarctica. The sequence continues at coordinate 73,524 of JPYR01000189.1, forward strand.
GCCGGTCCTATTGCGGTTTGCCTTTTCTCCCACAGAAATTTTGCTGAAGGTTTGCGTGAATTATCGTCGGTCATTTATTATTTCTGGTCATTTTTATTCGATTCGGCAGATTCCATACGTTTCGCTCAATGCAAATGGCAATTAATTTCACGGCCGTCGCATTTAAATGATTTTATTCGGCTAGACCAAGAGGCAAACCTTACTCGAGAGTGTGTCACGACTAATTGATTTTGTGTAAATCAATTTCCTATTTTGTTGATACATTTATGGAAGGGATCGACGATCGGAGTCGGGGTGAAACTGAAGGAAGAGTTTGATTCAAACTGTTGAACATTCGATATTGCCGTATTTAACGATTTTGTGCTAATTACTTGCACTGCTTATCTGCCAACTTCTCAACATTGAAAACTTCCTAGAGATAGCAAAAGCACTCGGTTGAGTTATTAAACATTGCAAGTACAGAAATTTTTAATTTATCTTAGCTTATCTTGAACGGACGCTTTCAGGCTTGAATTTTATCTTGAGATAATCAAGGGATGGTTTCGACAAATGGCGATAATTGTTGTGCACATTCGTGCAGTTTTTATGAATAGCAGTTAAATAAAATATTGAGTTCAGAACTTTCTTAGAGGAGTTCAAGCTTAAGTTTGACTCAATTTTTTCCGTGCTTAAGTTGCTGAAAAAACTTCAAAAGTTTTACGATGTTTGTAAATAACTGCATGGTGTACGAAACTTTAAAACAACCCACAGCAACCAAAAGTAAATTTCAATTGAATTTTCATAGGATGCAGGTTTGATTTTCCCGGTGAACGTCTGTCTGCTTTTCCAGAGCGAAAAACTGTCAAATCAGGCTCATAATAATGTCTGTTAAACCCAACAGCGGCACATTGTGAATTGAACACATAATCATGAACGCAGAATGAAGCTCGGCAAAAGTGTCCCATTGGCTTTCGGCGAAGAGAGCGTGAGAAATGTAAACAAAAGATTAGGATAGAAAAAATAATGAATAAATTTATGATGTAGTGGAGTTTATTGCATGAAGTTATTAATATTTTCATAAACCGAAAAAGGTAAACTCGGAAAGCCAGCCATTAATTCGAAAGCGACGCAAAAAGAAAACGTTGCGGCGGTGCTTCACACTGTGTCATCGTAAAACAAACAAGATTTGCATTGTGTGGAAAATATATTCGAGCATCGCTTTCATTGATATTTTTATCATCACAAATAAAAGTGGCGTTTGACTGGAATAAATTATGACTTTTATGATTGTTTACATTGGCAGGCAGCGCACTCACACACAACGCGCACACAAATTTTTGGTGGGATGTTTTAACATCGACCAGAGAGTTTAACAATCAACAAGACACAAACAATGTTTGATGGCTTTTTGCCTATCGCCGGCATCGACAACCCTCGCACTGCAGATTACGCACAAAGTGAACGAGTGAAACGAATAATTATATCTCCAATAAGTCGCATTATATTATTTTTATTAATACTGTGCACGTGACCTCTCTGAAAATTCAATATTAGCAGTTATTGTCGTTGTTTTTATGTCGCCGTGCACCACCGAGAGCGAAGAGAATTCTGTTTTGACTTTGTGCTTCCCTCCTTTACACATGTACTTGGGAAATAGATTCGTTCGATCCTACCCGAGACTCATCAATATCAAACTTCACTCAAAGCGGACGGAGCGAAACAAGGAACGACTGGAGAACACGAGGGAACTCGGGCTGATAAAGATTATGATAGCGGATTAAAGTCAAACGACAAGGGACTCAAGTTGACAAAGTGCACATGTACGATATTTACATTCATGATGTTGTTTCCTTTGTGTTCATCGCTCGAGATAACCAGAAATAACTCAATTCGATGCCGGGCGCACTGTTATCTTGATGAATTAGATTCAATTTTCGGAGCTGTGATGAATTTAATTAAAAATGCTTTTGAGGGAAAAGTCAGCAGAACTCAACGACTAGAGAAAAAGTTTACAAAAAAAAACCTGTTAAAATTACATTAAATTGGACGTAAATCTAAGAGTCACTCGTGAGCAAGCAATTTAATGTTTTTCTGCGCGGAAATAAATATAAATAATAAATCTCCTGCTGGAATATCTTTATTAATCCATCGCGCTAGCGAAACTTTGCCCTGACTTTCACGTTCAGGGACTTCTTGGGACATAGATGTGGAAATTAAACGATTTTTACAACCATATAAAATAGTTTGAGTTGTAAGGTTTATTAAATTATCAGGATCTGAAGATTCGTCAAACTTTAAACCTGAATTCCTTCCCAGTTATCTTTTTGATCAATTATTGAATTTATAAGGTTTTTATCTATTCTCAAATTTTCTAACCACAATCTTACCATGAGATAACACATTGAAAAACAGCAAACTTTTCAACAAGAATTCGTATGGTTCATCATTAAGTGTTCAAAAATATATTTTGTAAGGTTTTTCATCTTTTCAGTTTGAGCTTCAGTTCGTTCTTGCTTCAAAACGTCTAGAACTCCCTGCCAGCAAACATAAAACGACGCTCGACTCAGGGAATTTTCATGGAGCTTACACTTTGATAGAAGTCGTGAGGATCAATGATGCAAAATATTGGCCTCATAATAACGCATAATTTATTGTTATTGTGGATTGCAAAGCAGGAACGGTAGAGAGGGAGTGCGGGCTTATGAAAATGTATAAAACTCATCCCGAACACACTCTCGACGCTCGAGTTTAGAGTGTTGTAAATGTTTGAATGTTCTTAATGTGACATCATGTCGAAATTTGGTACGGATTTGTCACGGCGTTGTGTCGCAACATGAAAATCAAAGAGAAAACCTCTTCGAATGCGTGTTTTGTGCTGAAAGGAAGCAGAAATACATAAAATTTAATTAGAAAGTTAGCTCAAGTAGCGCTACAGTTGCTTCTGGCATGATTACACGAAAAGAACTTTTCTAATCCACCGAGTGTGTGTACATGTTTCGATTTTCTATGCGTCTGCCAGAAACATTTTTTTAATCAATTGTTCACGGTGTATTAGCAAAAGCAGATTTCGAAGAACTCCCGCCTTGTGCGAACCCTTTTTGTTATTGTGAATCCGTAAATTTCGAAAACAACATAAAATTTTATAATTTTTCCAACCCGATAGCAAAACTGCGAACTTTAAATAAATTAAAGAACGAAAACATTTTACACTTCCAGCATATGGCACAACCGGGCTGACTTTTCCCGAAAATTTTGACAACATTGTATTTAATTGACACATCGTTACAAAGTGACTTGATTGCCAGATACATTGATCAACATGCAAAAAACTAGACGAATTCGAAAAGTGCTCATTACTAGGGTGGAATTAAAGTTATGGATCACACTTTAAGGGCTTAATGTCATTAGACTATTGGTGGTTGTTAAAAAGCAGACATTATTTCCAATTTTAAGTGTAGCAGACATTGCCTTGACTGGTAATAATAATATTTAAGTTTACATCACTGCCTAAACACCCCGACCAAACTTACTTTTGATAAATCATTTTAATAACTTCACCCTTACGCGAGATATTCAGTTTTAAAGGGTTCAGCAGCGACGATTAGAATATTCGCGCTTGTTGGTAACACATTTTCTTTTGGATCTGTTTAACATTCCTTAATAAACACGATTCGTAATTATATTTTATGCTTTCCCGAATCTGCTTTCTGCTTTTCAATCAGGATTTGCTGTGAAATCCCCTGATAGATTCTTTTCAATTAAATGCAAGCATTTGTTCGTCATGTTCAACCTTCACTGTTGATTGACATTCCGGCAAGGAGTTTTGATTCATATTTCGTGTTCAATACAAAAGCCATTTTGCTACCTTTAACTTCGCTCTAGTTTAATCCCATCTGAATTGAGCGAAAACTTTGCCGGAAAATATTTTTCTGAGCCTTTTCGTATCTCGCTGAAATCTTGGGTAAATCCCACAGAAACAAACAACTGATATTAATTTTATTCATGTTCGTTCGTTCGTTCCACGTCTCGAACAACTCAGCCGAACATTAAAACCCCTTTTCCAGCTAAATCTTTGATTTTCTAATCTCACACTTTAAACAGAAGTTGAAACGTTCAATGTAAAGAATGTCGAAAGCGTGTTAAACATACTCGTTTTGTAGAGAAAAGGATTGACTTGTGGGGTGCGGAGGTTCAGGCAGGCAAGCCGAGATTCAAAAAATGTTCCATCTCGTTTGCAAAATCTACGTCGACAGATTTTTGCAATGGGGAGTTGTTAAAGTGAATTGAAACCATTCGTCAATTGATATTTTCGCTACCATTTCATGCGGCAGTTCCAAACAAACGTCGAAGTCAATAAAAAATTGAAAGTTTATGAAATTGAAATCATTTTCGGTGCGAAGGGCGAAAGTGTTCCTGTAAAACCATTATCGGGAAAAGCTTTCCACAATGTGATTTATTGATACATTGTGCGTATTACAATGCATGCGAAGTACAAGCGACGTGTAAGAAGACAAAATGTTACATCAGGGCTCGAATGTATTGAAAACATATCAAACAAAGTGCCAATGGGGGATTTTCGTTCTATTATGCCGTGAAGCAAGAAGATTTTTGTCAAGCGATAAAGAAGAAAAAGGAAAAGTCGGCTTCACCCCATTTCTGTAAGACACTTCGAAGCGAACATTTTCATCGATTTTCTTAAATTTCTTGAAGAATGGAGCGCTGAGATTCTTTAGAATTTTTCTTTTGAGGTTAAAGAGTTTTGGTTTGACATGGCGTTGTGGGTAGAAAGAACGTGACATGGCTGAGATTTCTAAGAAGGCAGTCCATCAAGTTTTAATCGATTTTCGCAATGAGATTAGCATGAAGAATTTTAAGAACTTGCTACGGCTTTTCAATAGATTTGTTTCTATGTAAACATAACTAAATTTTTCAATTTCTTGAAAGCATTTCACATAGAAGCTTTAATTTTCACAATACTTTTTCGCCATGTCTCAATTGTTGTCAAAACAAACTAGCGAAAATCAAGCCAACCACATTTTATATCTTCTCTAAACACACTTCAACACCTCCTCAACCCGTCTCCTTCAAATTCCTTTATCACAGGCATCAAAACACAGGTTTCGCGCTTTAATTGAAATCCACAATTTCAACTTCATCAAAGAAGCATTCGGATGTGTAGCAAATTCCACAACCTATGACGTGATGATTACCTGCGAAGATGTTGTCGGAGAACAGAGTGCGAATTAAATTGTATTACCGAAAATTGAATAAAACATAAAATAAGATGTTCTGCCAAATGCACTGCTAATTAAGTTGTACCAGCTTGAATAAGGTGTTAAAAATTGTAATTTCAAACTGTTTGCGTAATGTTTTGTAGCCCTTTGCCCGCACCATATAATTATTGCTGGATATTCAAACTTCGTGTTCTTGTTAAGGATTTAAGCAGTCCGATTAAGCATTTTTTATCGTCAAAATTCATGCTTTAAAATAAAAAAATTCTTTCCACACAGTTTTTCCATTTATTAACTGAAACACTTCATGTAAGTCGATATATTTTCTCTCTAGTTCTACAAATTGTTATGATTTTCACATTACATACACATAGCAAGTCGAAAAAGATTAGAAAACGTGTGTTTCAGAGTTTTCTACATGTATTTAATGCTTTTGAAAACATGGAGAGAGTCTCAGCGCTGCTGCAAACAAGCTGAGAGAGAGAGAACGAGGTTGAGAATTATGTTTCGCGCGAATACAACGAAAAACATGTGGCGTAGATGTGGTGGCATGTGAAACGAAAGAAAAACATAAAAAACCACGCCCACGTCGTATATTTCCCAATATTTTTTGCTCCCGTCTTCCCTTCGAGTCGTACACATTTAAGCGCGCGAGTGTTTCGAAAAAGTTTTGAGTGTGTTTTAACATCGCTCAAAGCAACACGAGATGAAAAAGAATCTCGCAGCGAAAAAAGTTTTCTTATGTTCGAAACACAAACAACAGAAACATCACACAATTGAACTGGTTTTTACTTCTTGTTCTTCTTGTTCTTCTGCGTCTTCGTCTTCCAACAGGGATAAAGAGTAATGATGTTCACTGATGTTTGAACAGTTTCCATAATGTTTTTATTTACTACGCTTATGTTTATCATTTAACCTTAAGCTTACCAGCATAGTTACAACAATGATTTAAAAACTCTGTGCAAGTTTTCTTTGATTCCTTCTCTGATCTTTCTTGATGCTGTTTTTGCCGTTTTTCGCTCTCCGAAGGCGCACAAAATTAATTACCATGAAGAAGAATGAAAATAAAGCTGAGCCGTAAGCTTCCAAGCAAAGCATTTGTAAGCGATTCAGTTCTTTTTTATTGAGAACTTGTCATAAAAAATGAGAAAATTTAATGGTGGTTTGTCGATGGAAGCTTTTTTCAGCAAGTATCCATGTTTTTTTCTCCTTTTTACAAAGCTTCGTCAGTGAAAGAAGACGAAGAAAAAGTTTTGACATTGGAAAAAACACAGACAACGTCTCGGAATAAGGATCGAGAAAGAAACATAGCAAAAATTATCTCTCAGCTTTTTTATTATGTGCTGCTGCTGATGCTGCCAGCAGCCCAAAGTTGGAGAAGAAACACATTTTTTGTCTTCTCTACTGATGTACAATAATAATTCTCTATTCCACTGCATGGAACGATAATGTAAGATTAAAGAGAATAAAGCTTACACTTTTTTTTATTATGTATAACATCGTCAGTGGAAAATTTCTTACAAAGGATATCCATGTCGGTAAATCCACTCGATACATGGGAGACATGCTATAAGTAGCAAAAACTTGTAGGCCGATGTGTTTTAGCTGAAAGCATAATTTACTGAACGATAAGCATTACAAACTACTGCTGAACTTTTGTGTCGACAATGGCAGTGAGAAAGTGGGAGTGCTGAAGAAGAAAAATTTCGAAGAGAATTGTGCTTCAATAACGTTACGTTTTGCATATCACCTTTTAGAGAAATTAAAGGTTCAGTGATTAAGCGGCTAAACAAGTTAAAAGAAGAAAATTCCTTAGTCAGGTTCAATTCCTAGTAATTTTAACAGTATTAGTTTCAAGTTTCTCGTTAGATTTTTTTAGTGTTTAACATCACCCACAGACACCCCCAACTTCATCACCGTCCATTTTTTCTCGATACCGACTTCGCCGCTTTGAACAACTTTTAATGATAATCATTTCTTAATGAAATTTCCAAGTCATTAAGCCATCACTCGTCGGTCTCGTCAGAAGCTCCAATGAATTCATTGATGAAACAAAACTTTGATTTCTACCACATTTTTCAGAAATGTAAATTTTATGGCTTTACACCAACTTGTTTTACGGATGTTCCCGATGTCAGAATCGAAGCATTAAATTAACTTTGATTCGAAAAGTTTTTTCCAATCTAATTTGAAGAAACAGCGCCGATACGAGATTGATTCCTTTAACGTTCACCATTTAAGTCTCGTGTTAGGTTCATTCTCTGCTTCGTCGATCGTCGTTGACGCTGTTTAATTGTTATTGTATTTCGATAATTTGATCTATAAGCGAGATTTTGAATGAAGAATACAGAATGAAGAAAGCGAATCTCAATGTGTTTTCCATGTTTCTCTTATCTTCCGATCGATTTTTTATACGTTTCTCTGTTTTGGGGATATTTATACTGCCTGTAAGTTGCCGCATCACTTATATTGATGTTTCTTTTTCTTCTCGTTTGCACCAGGGATGAGAAGTGCTGAGGGAGATCTAACAACCATTGCGTGATTTTATTCATTCAATCCCTGTCGATTTTATTGAGGCGAAAATTGATTGTTTTTTGTTTTTAAATTATTCATTCACTTGTTTTCCATTTCGCTTCTTCCAGAGAGATTTCTTTTTAAGGTTTTCTCACACACTTTCATCCGTTTCTCAAATGACAATGAGCTGTCCAAAGCAAGAATTTATGGTGTCAATAGATTTCCATCTTCCATAAAAAGTTTTATGCTGAAATAGAAGAAAAATTGAACTTTCAGGCAGTGGTGGTGGATGTCAAGGGGCTTGAAGGATGCTATGCGTGGTGGTAGAAGTCATGTTCTGAGGTTTTGGCCCTTATGATTATTCTAAGTACTTTGAGGCAAAATAACTTCACAATCACCATGTTGTCTTTTGAAACACAAAGTTTTTAAGTTATGTTTGTTTAAAAATGGCTGCATCTGTCTTCACTAATTTTTACTAAGTAAACAATCTCAACACACCGCCCTCAAATAACTTCAAAACCACCCGTCACCCACTTGAGCTTCCCCTTAAATTCCAATCTCTCTAATCAAAACTTGTCAAAATCCGAAACTTTCTCAAGAATTTTCTGAACTTCGCGAGAAACCCATTTGGGAATTCTCTGTTTAAACATCCACCGTCAAATAGGTGAACACCATCAAGTAGGAGATTGGTTTGTGAAGCGTCACTTAACGAATCATCAACGAAATAGAGTTTCACTGTTATTTGGTAAATAAACAATCTCGAGATGGTGTCGAATCTGTTTGGTTTCGAGTTCATCAAACAAAAACCACTTTTCTGTATCGGCGGTTCTGTTGATTCTACACACCAGAAAGACGTAGATAATTGGAAGTTGATTCAAGTTTGAACAACAAATCGAGGCACTTAAGAAAGCCAAGTGTATTTGAAAATTAAATTAAACCATGATTTACACATTCCATAAGTCAAAATGGAGAAGAAAAATAAATGCTTATTGGATTTATTTTAACTAGCGTCGAGTGCTTGGAATAAAAGAGGTGTCGGTATATTGTGGCACATTGGAAGTGGAGATTGAGAATAACTACGTGTCCAACGGATTTATGATGCTAACTAAGAATTTGTAAGGTTTCAGGTCGTTTTTATTAGTTTAACTTGTCTCTGGTCTAAGTCACAAATTTAAATGTTAAGTAAATTGAGCGTCTTCCAAAACCTTACAATACTTGTTGAGCAGCTTCAAAGCAATTGAAAACAATAAGAAAAGTGTGAAACATTACACTCAAAGATTGACATCACTGCCAAACAACCGCCACTTTCCGCACACTCTGCTATTGATGTTAAACGATGTTTTTAAAGTAGCGTTAAGAGCATAAAAGTCAAATTAATTTTCAACATGGAGTCTCAAACGTATTAACTAAGAGAAACAACTTGAAACATAACAAGCTATGGCAACGCACAATTTATGTCAGCTACAGGTTGAAAAAAAGCTGAGTCGAGAGATGAAAGAAAATTCACCGACTAATTTACGTAATTATACATTTAAAAAGCTTTTCGTTTAAGTCGAAACGATTATACACATCCCAGAGTGCCATAAACTTGTGAATTTAATTCGCTCACTGTTAATTCGCTTCACTTTATCTCGGTTTGAGCCGCCAGAAACGACAAAAGCGGCACAAACACATGCTTTAATTAAACATGAAATATTTTGTCACTACAAGCGTTCAAGCGAGTAGAACAAGACTAACAAAATTCTGGAAGTCGATGCCAAATAATTTCCACCCGAGAGAAAAGCGATTATTTTGAATAGCAGACTTGAAAGTGTCTACTCGGTTGCACACGCATTCAGCTACAAACATTCTAATAAATTAAATCAGCAGAATGTTTGCTGAAAGGCAGCACCATCCGTAGCTTGACAATGAATTCTAAATATATGGCTTTGAGTGACTCAAAAGGTTAGAATCAAATGGTTTTTGTCTCTCGCGCTGCGAAGTGTAACGATTTTTGCCTTACACCGCTATAAATAAAAGTTTTGTGATCTGCAATTAAAGTATCTTCGAAAAGATCGCAAAGGAAACTGTTCACAATTTTTCATTGGATGTTTTAATGCTGTGACAAAGAACTTCGACAGCAAATCAAAAATTGATTTTCTCTTTTCGCGGGTTTTTGCCTGCACAGCCTCTCAAAAAGCTGCTAAAAATGGTGAAATTAAAAGACGATGGCGTTAAGAGATGGTGCATTTTTATAAGGCATCGTCTCGCCACTTCTCAACAGAACAATAGGCGGTGGTTTTGGCTTCTTTTTTCGCCATCAATTTCGCCCGTCGAGAAAAAGGCAATTGTCGAGGTGGAAATATGATTTAAGACCCGGGTACTTGTAGAGCCACTCATGGCGGTGTCAAATCGTGTAAGTCGGTGATTAATTAGCTGCCTTTTGGGCTGTTATTTTTAGCTGGAGTGTCAACCAAAATAAAACATCTTGTTAGACAAAAATAATTGCCATACAACTCCATTCTTCTCGTGCAGTGACGGAAAAAGAACTGAGAATATCTCATTAGATGATCACTGTGTAAGATTTTGCCTACTTATTATGCAAAAGAAGTCAAAACCAAGGTAAATCAATTTAATTAAACGAAGCATGTTTGCGAGTTGTTATTGCGCTTCAAGCCCATCTCGCGGCGACTGCTGCCATTGAATTGTAAGCAAAGAATGAAATTCTCGTTAGACAATTTCGAGAACAAACAAGAAGTTGTCACTGCTTTGGTCTCTGATGCAGTTGGTAGCACGGCTTTTATTACTTAACGTCTTACATCATTTCCATTTTTTCTCGCTTCTTATCGTCCTATTGTTTTTCTTATTTCTCTGGTGTTTTCGTGAGGCTGTCATTCTAAGAATTGTTAAGATGGTTTATAAGATGGCGTCAAAGATAATTGAATAATACCTAAGTTTCGTACTTTTTGTTTTTTTTTCTCCGGATTAAGCAAAACGACTAATCCCGAATGGAAACAAGAGAACAGTTTAATTGGATATAAGATTTTGAAATCATTTTATGCTAATGTTTTATCAATTTTATGTGTGCTGCATTCTCGTTTCCCTGCTCTCTGGTCCTTGTGCTTGTGCACTCGATACGGGCTGGTTCTTGGAGTTTGCATGCATTATTGTGGAGAGAAATTAGCCAAGTTTTAGGTTTTGTAAAAAATAATTTCACCTAAACTGTTGAAATTGGTTTCGAAATGAAATTTTCGCTTCAAGACCGGTTCCAAGAAGTTCAAAATATTTGCGGTGCTTTTGAATTTCTCTGGAAATTTAACAGTTTGAATGAGGACCAAATGAGAGCAAAATGTGAAAGCTTTCATCAAAATTTCTGCTCCTGAAATTTTTGAAGAAATCGAATTTTTGAGAAGCATTTATGCTGCAAATTTTACTTGTTCTACTCCAATCGATCTGCTTGAATAAATCCTGCAGATAAACTTGAAAGAAATGTTCCCGAACCTGTGCCTTGAGAATTTTCATAACTTTACCAGTTTCTGTTGCTGAGGCTGAAAGATCTTTTTCAACACAAAAGCGGATAAAAAACCATTTGAAAGCCACAAATGGGCAGGCTAGACTTAACGGATTGGCATTAATTAAGATCAACAACGTCTTGGAACGTTAAATCGATTATAGCAATGTTATCAATAAGTTTGTTTCTCTCAAAGCTCGAAAAGCGTTTCTCACAAAACAATAAAAATAGTCAGAATAAAAGTTTCATATTTCGAAATATTTCTTGGTTTTGGTCTCAAAGGGTCCCGTATAAATTTTTGGCCCCGGGCCTAACCATTCTATGAAAGGCCCTGCCACTACTACATTCAAACACCGACGACTTTTGCTGCAAGGGCGCGTTCCAATTAGAATTGAAGCAACTCCAATTCCTGGTAAAAGTTTCAGTCCTATAAGACTTCAACTTTATTTAGTTTCATTTGGGGTAATTCAAAAAAATCTTGTGAAACATTGAAGTGACAAGAGTCAAGGATGTAAAACCCCAGTGAAGACGTTCCTTCCTTAAAACTAATAAATATTGATGACAAATGGATAAAAAATGTACACAGGAAAAGCTTCAAATTAGTTTGCTGATACTGACGAAGATATAATAAATGACCGTATTCATTATTAATGTTTGTATTTTTCCTGTGTTTGGCAAAGTGAAGAAGAGAAAGGCCAAAAAACATCTTTTTACAGTTTTTTATACGAGAAAAATATGTTGTCTTAAAATGTATTTCCATGTAAGATTGTTTGGACTATTGGCTTTCTTTGTGTCCGAGGGGATGCTTCAAATGATTTATTAAAGGACATGCGGAAAAGACATTTTGATATGGGATGGAAGTTTCACTTTTAAAAGCAAGAAAAGACATTAGGAGTATTTTTAAGAAACGAAATTACAAGATTGGGATACTAGTTGAAGTGCCCGGGGTGCTTCAAGCCAGCGTCACCTTAGTTTTCAGTTGAGAATTTGTTTTGACACTTACTTTAAAATATTATAACCAGTTTAAGGCTGAAATTTTAAAAAACACTTTAAACTAGAATTCGGGACAGCTAATCATACTTTGAACATTACAAAAACTTAACAATAGAGCAAAATTCGTGACCGAAATCATTTCACGCATGAGTCTGTTTGAGTCAAAAGTCGAAAAACATTTATAAGCGTCTAACAAAGCAACAAAAAGTCAAAGTAATTTTTTTCCAGATAAAGCCAGGCTTGAGTTAATCTTTATCCGAACATCAGGTAAGTGTTGGCAGCAAATAAGTCATTTTCAGGGTGATGTAAGTGAATGTGTCGAATTTCTTGAGCAAATAACCGTGAAATTGATTTTTCAAGCGATTTCTTCCCGCTCGTTTGTTTCATTCATTATTGCGAAAGTTGAAAATTGGATTTTCTTGGCAGTCGAGCGGTGAAGAAGTTAAGAGGTTGTCTTTGTTATTAGCAATGATGCATCTATTTGATGTTAGTTTTTGTTTGACTGCTCAGCAAACAACTCCATCGACGAACTTTTCATCTTTTGAAGTTAATCTTAAGGTGTGAGATTTCTTTGTTCACGTTGCAAAACTTTTTTTAATAACAGTTTGGCTCGATACTCAAAATGAGATAAAATTTTGCATAACAATACAAAACTTTTTCCATTGAAACCGCCTCCCTTTCTAGAATTGCGAAATAATTGTTTCGTTCAAATTAGTTTTTTTTTGAATACAAGAAGGCACTCGACAGTGATACACTCACCCATCTCCGGCAGTTTTTATTCAATTGAGTTGCAACGGAAATAAATTTGAAGAAATCTTCAGTTTTGATCGATTGCAAACGTCGACGGTTGCTGCTTTTTGCATTCTCGTATGGAGAAGTGTAGGGGGTCTATCTCAGACATCGGATTCTATTGTTTGTCTTCAAGAGAAACATTTTATTGAAGCAAAGCCATCGAGAATTCAAGCAGTGGAGCCGATATAGCGGAGTTTTTATTGTAAATCCGATAGAGTAGAATAAAATTGGGAATTAGCTGATTATCATTCAGCGAGTTCAAAGTAGTTTAGACATTAAACTTGAAAAACAAGTCAAAAGTCAATTGAAATATGGTTTGATTCCTGGTAATTTTTTCTGTTCAAAAAATTTGTTCATTTTCTTTGCCAAATATTTCATCAAAAGGCTCGAGACTCACAAGAACTTTTCGTGAAATTTATGTTGTCGATTTCTGTATTAAAACATCGCATGACTTAACATTGCGCAGTTCCTTTGAAATTTGAACAATCAAAATTATTATATGAACAAAATACCGGCAAATAAAACTTTAAGCGACATAATAACAAAGAAAAAACATGAAAAATTACATTTCGATTCCAGAATTTATTCATATTTTTATACACATGTTTTGCGCAAGAGAAGAAACAACAAGAAAAATTTAATATAAAGTTGTGCGACTTTCTTAAATCGCAGACTATAATAAATTTTTTGTCATTGACAAAATTTATCGACGTGGATTTTGATATTTTATGATTTTATTTTAAATCGTCGAGAAAAAAGCGAATCACGGTTTGATGCGTTTTTCGGTTTCAAATACGGCAAAGAAAGAGTAAAGTCATCTTCAATTTTGTGCATGACACGGAACAAAAGTCATTACAATGAGTTGAACTCTATTTACTGAAAGTCAGATTGTTACTTTATAACTCCAATAGCGTATGTTCGCTCATAAGCTGTCGCGATGGGTACGAAACTTGTTCTATTCCAAATCCAACTCGACGACATTTTCAGTCTACCTTCAATGTATCAGATAATCGCCTGAAATGTTGTTTTCGATGCAGATTCACTCAACATTTAAAGCAGTACATGATCTTCGGGACGGGAAGAGTGGAAAAAGCGAATGATGTCCAAGCGCGCACAGCATGTCAAACATGTATGGATTCTTACCGCTATTTTATTGAGGCAGCGACGCTTGTTGAATAGGTTTCGCTGTTGATTCGCATGCTGAATTCGAGGGAAATGAAAAGTCGTTTGATGCAATGAAGATATTACAGCCGATTCATCTCCACTCCACACCAATTAAAGTATCAAACCTTAATCTCTTGTCGCCTAGCATCCACTCCTTAAGCTTCCAAATCTCGCCTTCCTGAGAGTAAACATTTATGCATATTTGTTTTGTCAAACCATTAAAAGTTATGTAATGTTTCTTGTTAATGAAAACCCTTGTCGTTTTTATGAAATATTGTCTCTTGTGCTATCTCAGCTTCGGCTACGTACGAAACGAGGCAAAACGTTTTTGAGACAAACTAAACTCCGTGTAAGGCGGAATTATTTGTTCGCATGTGCTTTATGATGCCTGGAAATTTGCTTTCGGTTTAACTCCTTCTCATTGTCGTCTCTCTAACTGGATGTTACACTTAATTTAAAATATTTATGACTAGGTGCAGCATGTGTTAAACTGTGGAATATTGCAACAGATTTCCTTAACCGATTTTCTATGCAAATTAAGGTATTAAGAGTCTTATCCCCTTTCGGAAATAAGCAAGGCATGTAAATGGAATCTAAATGGAAGCTGGTAAAGTCATGTTTTATTAATTTGAAAATTGATTGAGAGGATTTGTAATGTAGTTTTCGATGAAAACAGACTGCAGAAAAGGGTTCGGGTTCATAGATTTTTAATTAGAAAACGAAAAAAGTTTTACACGATTTTTTGTTGTTAAACACTCGCCTCAGTTTACAGTCGAATGGGATTAAAGGATTTACAGTGAATTAATTAATGCCGCTGCTGTTTTCAATCAATCAGATCAGAGATGACTTTGAAAGGAGACAGTGAAATTTTGAAGAACTAGAATCAGTTTAGCAGGAACAATATGTACTTAAGTGAATTTAACAACGTTTTGAACAAAAAAAAAATTGATTCCAACTGTCAAAGGTTCAACGCCTTGAATTTCTCATTGCTCGGAATTAAATTGCTAGAATATTTCTTTTTTCAAAAACTTCGTAATCTAGCAGATGAAGTTGTCATTGTTCCTAAAATGTTGAGCCACATTTGCATTGCATGTCAATTCGTCGTTCAAAAGAACAACATCTTCATCCGTCAGACATTTGTGCATTGTCACACAAGCGATCGTGTGTAAAAGCAAGAGAAGCTTAGCTATGCTGAATACCTGCTGTGCCATTCACGTCTTTATTCTGTATGAAAATTGCTTCGGAACACCATTTTTGACAGTTTATACGATGACGACTTGATACAGCTTGCAACGTTTAATAAAATTTACGACGGTGAATGGCAACAATTAATAAATTAAGAGTCGAGAAGAAGTCTTAAGCGAATGGGAAGAAAAAGATGCGAGATTTATAAGACTTGTGAATGGTGATAATGAATACATTAAAAGTCGAGTTTGGAAGACCACGGGGGGTAAATACACTAATTTAAAGCGTGTATAATGGATGTTTACGTACATTTCTTCGCAACACAAAGATGTGAATGAAGTGAAAAGGAAACTTTCTTGAAAGACCTCAAGGGACATTGTCTGTGCGTTGTGTGTGCAGACAACAAGGAAGACCACCAAGAAATCGGGCATCCAAACGGCACTGTCCTTGCAAACAAATGCACAATGCAGAGTCATGTCGAGATGATACCTTAATACCCAACGAATGATAAAATGCCATAAATGATCCAGAATCGATTTTGTATTGATTGTATTATAAATCATTAAAGCAAAAGTTCAACTCGGCCAGATGCAACTCAGTAAATCCCATCTAACGAAGATAATTAATGTAGAATGAATTTAATGCTATTTACGTCACCGAGTCGAAACAAACTTTTGTTTATGTTTGCTCTATGTAAAACCAGGATAATATGAAAAATTAACAATTGAAAAATATTTGTCAAACAAAACGATTCACAATAATTTATTATGTTGAGCGCATTAAATGGAACACACATCGAGAATGCAATGACGACAAAAAATATTTTCGGAATAAAACCGGAAATAGAGTCTTAAGCAGGGAATAAAAGATGAAATAGATAGTAAAACTCCGTTTGATGAGAATCGAATATTTCATGATCGAGTTAAAAACGATTTTTGTTGGATGCATTGTCAAGTAGAGACATACAGAAATCTCTAAATCAAGTCTAAACATTTGAAAAAAAATATTTCTAGGTTCAAATACTTTCTGAAAATTTGCACCATCAGCGATCGATAAGCCCCTTCCAAGCTTCTCTAGCAAAACCAAAAATTAATAAATTGTGCTACATGCTTGACTTCTTCACTTCAAATCGACAGCAGCAGGAACAGAAAGAACTGAAAATAAATTGCTGCCACAATTTGCCTTTTAAAACGTTTGACTTTCTGCTGTTGGTCCTAATCAACGGGTGGTCAAAATAAGCAATAAATTAGGATGTTGTTTTGTCACATGAAGATATTAATATTGTGATTTTTCAAAAGTCATTCTGAGTGTCTCAATGGAAGGAGAAAAAAAGTTTTAAATGGAAACATATTCGCAGAAAATGTGAAATACGAGAGAAAAAAAGACTTTTGAGAGTTGAAAATACACTGATTCATCATTGTTAAAGGGATGTTCTTAGAGTCTCATAACAGATGTTGTGATTTATGATTTGTAATATCAACGAACATGATCAATTCGCTTGCTTCATGTGTGTCATTCCTAAATTGATAATTGAACATGAGAATCTTGATCTATACAATACCTTTAAAGTATAATTATATGTTGGCAACACGTATCCAAGTAAACACGAGTTCCGCATGTATCCAGGCAGCTTAATCTCAAGGCAACATTCAGTCAAGACAGCATGTTTCCAGCATAGCTGTTTCCAAAGCATCTCTTTAAAATGCTAATTTCATTCATCCCTTTGCTAACATCCACCGTGATTATGTTTACAATGTCATAATCAGTCATACAATTTTTTCCTAAGTCGACGTGTTAGTGAAAAGTCACGAAACGTTTCAGCTGAAAAACTGTGAACCAGTTGAAACTCCATCCCAAATCCCGTCTTATGTTAGCGTCGAGGTGAAAATGTCTGTGATTTCGGTGTTGACTTTAAAACTTGATACTATTTTTAATGTGATAACAAACAATTACTTGGTTGAGCGCTTTATAAGCCACCCCTGGTTGAAATTCAATCACTCTAATTGAAATCGTATCCGTTTTTGTCAGCTTTCAGCTAATACTCTTGCGTCGCACAAGAATTTCCAGCTTCATCAGCATTTAAAAGTAATCAAAAGAATTTACGATAAACACACAAAAAAACCACATAAATTTAATTCAATTCTATTTATGAATAACTTGTGGGTGTGTTCATCTCAACACCCACTTTGTGTGTATACATTTTGGCATCCGAGAAACATAATTTTTGGTAATGTTGTGCAATACACCAAAGCGGGCAGAGAAACGAAATGAAATGCATCGCATTTAATTTGAAGCAGCATTTTTATGGCGCGGCGGAAAATTACCCTTAAATATTTTCATTTAACAACATCTCGCATTTATCATCTACCCTTCAAGTGTCGGGGTGTAAATTTTTTCTCGCTTCGTCTTTGTTGTCGTTTGCGAGAGAGATTTCAATATGGGATTAACGAGTGTGAATTTGCTTGAGGGGTTGTTGGTGCTATTCGTTTCATTTCAATTTAATTATGATAATAATATTTATCACTGCAGAGATAACGAGCGTTTAATGCATCAGCGAATCATTTTACATTTAGATCAGTTTTTCAATTTCTCCGCGAAAACTTTTACTTTCTCCATTATTAAAAAGTGCTCAATCTTAATTAAGCGACGACGAGTTGGGAAGCAGTGATGCAGTTTCTTGTTTTGCTTCTGGTTGAAAATTTGTCTCCGTTGGATGTGGGTGTAAAGGGAATTAAGGATGAAAAAGATGTCATTAATGTAAGACGTCTATCAACAGAAGATTTAGAGGAAGTAGGAAGAGAACGAAATGATAATCTGAAACATGTGTGAACCTTTACGGTCAAGGGAAAGTACGATTGACATAAAAAAGAAGGAATTTTCTTTTATCACATCCCAAGTTATTGCTTCCTTTTCACCCTGTGTCTTCAGCTTTGCCCCACATAATTAGATGATAAATTATGTTTATTTTACCTATAACTTTGTTTATGTCCTGTCAATGGTCGGACGAGAAATTTCCATACCAAAGGGGATCACGAAGCTAATAACTTAAAATTTATTGTCAATATTTCTTAAGATAAACAAATCGTAAAATTTTTGTCCATTTTATGGTCTTACCATATTGTTTTCGTCAGCCATAACAATTGTTTGTTTAGTCATCATAAACACAAACAGAAAGACGAAAGGAAAGTGATTAAACAAAAGTGATCTTATCCCATTTAAATGTTAGGGAATTATGAATTAGCATAGATAGAGATTCGGAGATAATGACGAAAGGATTGATTTCAATTATCGGGGTGAACGTTTGTGACTGCCATTTGGCCAATTTCGTGGGAAAATATTGTAAGGGGAAAGTTTTGTAGAAGTTTTAACCAAAACTTTGCTAACGGTGATGTTGGATAGCACGTTGTCGTAGAATTTAAATGACCAAGTTACAGGAAAACTAAGACTAAATTAAAATGCTGCAGAAAAGAACAAAAATTCTTGTAATCTTTGAAGTTTATCCTGTACATACGTTCCAACCATAAAAAAGTTTCAACATTGCTTCATAAAAATCAAAAAGCAATCTTTAAATCATCCACTGTTTGAACTAGAATTTTCACAAGACTTCACATTATCATCCAATTGCTTCTTACTTTAAAACCTTTTTACATTATTTTTGCTTATTTATGAATGTAAGACTGGGACTAGAAAGCTGAAGAAGTCGAGTACATGTTACTCAGATCTTGATTTATTGCAAGTGAATATTCTGGGGAGCACAACATCCATGATTTTTTTTATGTTTTCTTTCATTTTTAAAGAGCTTCGTGTCGAGCCGGGTGAATATCAGAGTGGTGGAAGTGAATTAATAATAATGCACGCTTCATTGTCGTGATAATGCTTCGACGCAGATTTCGTGCATTCATCTCGCGTCTTAATAGAGACATTAATGATTTAAAATTCCATGCAATTGCATGCTGAAGATGATGAGATTCCCGGACAAGCCATAATTCTGTTCAAACA
>JPYR01000189.1:92896-110952 GCA_000775305.1 Belgica antarctica
TCGGATATTAAGATTGTTCGTTATGATGATGTAAGGAGAGCAAAGTATAAAACATGCAAGGATGGAGGGAAAACTGGGTGGATTGATATTTTATTACATCTCAGACACGCGTAACATACAGAGGCGGCAAACTGAAGCAGAAAAATTGCTTACACACTCGAAATAGAATAAAAAATACGAGCTGAAAATTTAATATCGCTTTTATTACTGTAAAATATATTATCGAGTGCTTAATGCGTATGCAAATTTATCAATTGAATTTAATGTGTTTTCTTAGTGCGAAATCTCTTTCCCTCCGCATCATTGTCAGCAAGTCTTATTGCCATCACCCGTATCTATCCTTGTCGGGATGAAATTAAAGCAAATTATACGCAGGAAATGTCGTCGTTACAAGTAAGTTGTCGCGAGAAATTGAGTGGAGTTGTTGCTGCGATGTGATGTGAGTTTGGATGACGGCGAAGTGCGTAATTGGATGATAAAAAGTTTTTGCGGTTATGAGAAAGTATAAAAAGCTTTTGATAGCATTTGCACTCAGTTTTTTTGCAGAACAGCTTTTTATAAAAGAATGTCTTGAAATTTAAAGGATTTGAACTTAACAATTTAATTTAGTTAAGATTTCCTCATAGTTGAAAAACTATTAAAGAAAATCACTTGATCGCACGTGACGAGAAAACAATAAAAATATTAACGTTTAATTCCAAAATCAACTCGACTCAGCTCGATCCAATCAAGCTCGGCCATTTTCTGGAATAAACTTTTCACATCAAATCCCATGATAAAAAGTTGCGCTCATTTCAGTTGCACATTTCCACGTTCCGAGCAATAAAATCGCTTGCTATTGATTCGAACATGAGAAAGCATTGATACATTTCGTTCGGCAGAATCAACGATAAAATATTTTATTTGCTACGCGGTAGAATTAACATAGCGCAAAGAAGCATAAAATATATAAATTTGCTATAAAATTGCGTTGTGAGCTATTTTTATTACGCTCCGATCATGTTGGAGTTCATTTGTTTCATTTGCACAGGGAATAATGGGTTTTAACTCCAGGTATTCGCATTTCATGTTCGGGTTCCTAATGTTTAGTGCTTGCTAGAGAGATTTTCTGTAATGTTCCATTCGGAACTAGCAAACAATGCGATATTTGAGGTTTCAGCGTACGTAAACTTGTTTATTATCGTAGTTCAAGCTTTCAGGGACGCAAACGTCATCTGCAGTTATTGGAGTCGAGAAAGCTTTGGAAAATTGAGTTTACTTGGCCGTAATGTAGCCAAAGGATTAAAACTTGTTTTTAAAGTAAGTTGTTTGCAAGTTATTGCTGACACTAAGTCTTCAAACATGCGAAATCAATTGAAAACAATTTTTTTTCTTCAAAAACTTTTTGCCATACTGCAACTATTAAACCTTCCAGTCATGCATGAAATATTGTCATCTGCACCGAGAAAAAATGTGCGGTGAAATGTTTTTCTGTTCGATTGTGTAAAGCGATGAAGAATTTTTTCATTAAAAGACAAATACCAATTCCATTACATTTTTCTGCTGATTCCATCATAAAATTTTTATTTACTTCTCTTGCATAAACGTTTTTCTATGTCGCTCGTGTGTGGTTACATCGGGAATTTTTTCTCAGCTTTCTGCTTACTTCATCCGGAATTTCCTCTGTTATCTTACAAATGTACGAGCTGCTTGCAAGCAAGCAAAAAAATGTTTTGAGAAATGTCGTGTGTTTACCGCTTCGCTTTCCTTTCTCCCGCTTTTTCGGGTACAGCGAAAATGTTCGGGTACAAACGGAATTTCTAATAACTCATTCTTTTCAACAAGAAAAATTCACGTTTGCTAACATAACTCAACAGCACAGTGATCTATTGCACCAGCAATGTAGCCGGGAATCTTTGCTACAGCACGCAGGTAAGTCAGAGAAAGCAGTTTGGTGTCCAAAATGCTTCAAATTTGAAAGTTGAATTGCTTGAAATTTCAACAATATCCTTGGAATTACAACTTTTTTGTTGTTTAAGGTGAATATGATGTTAAGGCCTTACCTGAAGGTCTCAACGTCATATTTTTTTTGATCCAAAGCAAAACTAAGTTTTGCCATTAAAAATCGGTTGCATCGCACACCCACTTGCTGTGCCCCTTGCCCCAAACAAACTCATGTCTTGCACAAATTGGCAAATTATTTTTCGCTGAAACCTAACACGCCAGCTTGATTTTACGATGTTATCACTTTTTCTTGGGTGTTTGTTTCCACAAAAAAACTTGAGAAAAAGGCAAAAATTCCATGAATGAACTGGAAAAAATAATGAGTTTGTGTTTTTTTTCTCGCATTTTTGACTGCGCAACGAAACCAGACCGGATATATCAAAAACAAATTCGTTTGAAAATGTAAGGAAAACAACACTTTTGAATGAAATGATATTTTTGCTTGTTAACTTTCAGTTTGTGATGTTGTGCGATATGTAAGTCTTTGAATTTCTACAAACGATCGTTTGAGTGTATCATCAGCTTCTCTCGTTGCTTATAATTGGAAAAGTGTTGCATAAACAAACATTTTTTAACAAGCTGTTATTATTTTCTCGATCTGCAGTGGAATAATGAGTTGCACTTTATGAAGAACCGAACCTTCTACAGTAAAATTAGACAATCATGAAACGAAGTCACTTAGTTGACCGTATGATCTGTGTTGTAGAATTTCAAAAGTTAGAGTTCGAATCTTAACAAATAAATTTGATCTACTCTTTGATTAAAATTTCCAATATTTTGCAAAAATTTAATTTTATCAATCGTCACTTGTTTAAGATGGCAACAACTCAGGAAAGCAACATCGTTGTTAATTCATTATGAGATAAGGTTCACGGTAATCGCTTTGTGCTTCTCAATAATTACAGGCATTTGATGAATTCTTAGTTCAAGACGACTGCAGCCGAGATATCGCCCTACCGCAGCTGAAACGCCCAGTTCGTATTGCGATATCTCGGCTGTTTGGAAAACAGTCATATTATAGTTTAAATTAGCATCGAGTTACGATGAGTGTCTTCAGACAATCTGGCTCATAACTCTTGAGAATTTTCGCTTTGTCGAGGTGTTGAATAGGACTGCAGTTGTTTCTTCCCTTGAGAGAAGTTGTTATTTAAACATATCAGGCATATATTTTATTATTTTCCTTCTGTTCTTATATGAGAACGCTTCATTTGACGGTTTCGTGTTCCGTGTTTATGCACGTATAATGAGATACAAATTTTTTGATCAATTTCATGAGAAATTGTACCGCCTGCGATGCAAAAAGGAGAAACGCGGCATCAACCGCTTAACATTAGAATAATGCATTAATAAATCAAGTTAACACACAATTTTTCTAATGATAGTTTATATTGACGGTTTCTGAAATTCTTGTAAACAAATAAAGCGTCCAAAGTAAACGCGAATTTTAGGTTCTTAGCCTCAAAAAACAATGCACCCAGAATCACAATGAAGTTGAACACACAAAAAGCCAAAATTCGCAGTCAATTTAACACAAGAAATTGAAAACTCCGAATTTTGTTTCGTTTTGTGTGTAGTCTCATCGAGATTGTGTCCGAAAGAATGTGTGCCTGGTGTGTGGGAAACACAACAATTATGCGAAGACTGATTGATATGAAGGTAAAAGCTTTTTTGCACCTTTTTTTAGTGGATTCACAAGGTTTTAAAACTGACCCTTTTTGGGATACATCGATAAATTATGTCACGATTATTGATTTTGATATTTTGGCAAACTAAATTCGAATTCCAAACAAAAAGCGGAAAGGATTTTAGAGTTTACAGCGTTGTTGTGACTTTTATTGTTGTCGAAACTTGTGACCAAGCCCTGCTTTGAATATTTTTTACTACTAAACTGTGAAGAACATACAAGAAAATAATTTTTCTTTGACACCTATTGATTATCAGCCAGAACGTGGAATTAATTCTCGGTTTTTATTGTCCTTTCGTTATAACTTTTTGATTTTTTCTTGTTTCGTTGCAGACGCTATTGTTTCGCGTCGGCCCAAAAAATCGTGTTCTGAAGCTCAAAGGTTTAAACACTTTTTCATGTATTTTCATGGTGCTTGGAATCAGTAGCGCTCCGATGCAAGTTTTCTTCGTGTTTGCTTTCTCTGAAACTTTGCTTATGCAACTTTGCAATCTTGTAAACCAAAAATGATAAACTCATTTTAATTGGGATGCATTTCTTTCGAACACGAGAATAACACCCAAAACAATGTTGGATTTAAATATAATTTTTTAAGTAGCAACGTCACCTTTAAGTTCGACACTGTATCGATGTTCATGCTTCTGCATCTCAGCAAAAAAAAGTTTTCATTGAGAAATCGTTCTGCAGCGAGAAATCTTGCGACGTCTTATAAACAATCTCGTTAATTACTTTTTCTCGCCTTGAACGAATCTTTCCAGCACTTTAGATCAGAACAAGAGAGAAGAACTGGTCGATGAGCGGAAATAAGATACGATCTTGTTGTATTATTCCAATTGAATGTTTTCATGCTGACTGCGATGTGTGTGTCGAACTAAGGGAAAGGTGAACTTTTTTGGGTGAAGAGGTTCAAGTGAGATCTTCAAGGTGTGGCCACTGGAGTTGGTAAAAATCTTTGTAACGAGACTGGTGACTAGTTTGTGTGGAAAATTTGCTTCAAGCACAAAAGCTTACGGAAAAGTGTCCTAAAATTACTTTAAAATTATTGAAAACCGAAAATTAAAATCAAAAAATTGTAAAATATTCCCTTCACTCAATCCAAACTTCCATCAGTGTCCATTCCTTGAAACCTTCTAACTTCAGGTAAATTCTGTGATTCAAATCTCGATTTTCTTGCCTCACTTCAAAGTGTTTACTTTTAATTTAAGACTGTTTGAATTTTATTTGCATTTCACCGCATCATGAAATATTTATTTTCTTCTCAAAGCTGTTAAAGTAAACAAATAAAAAGACGAAAAATGTCCCGAAAGCGATAGTTTTGAGTAGTTTGCGTTTTATTATTTTAGGATAGACATAATTGGAGACATTTTAGTCTCAAATCACTATTCCAGAGATTAAAATAAACAACTCATCGCCTAATTTATGATGTATCATTGTTGTTTCTTTAAAAAAGAATTTGTTTATACGGAAATGCTATAAACATTAGGCAATTCAATTGCTGAAGCATCAGCCGGGTATGATTTCCAAAACTATCGACATCATTAGTGGAACGATGTCAATAATTTGTTCCGCATGCGTTTCCCTGCACCGGGGATGAGTAAAACACCAGAAATATCTGTTAAACATTAGGCGAGAAATGGGAAGAAAGTCGTGAAATTCGATGCTAGGATTGGTTACAGCTCATTATGATTTGGAACGCTCGTTACAGGGCGTCGAAGTTTGATTTCTGTTTGTGAAGGATTTTTTGCGAGAGATTTGATTCGTGTGAATTTAATTGAACGCAAACTTTCTTTGATTTAGGGGAATGATCGACAGTGCGGTGAATGGAAAAAAAGATTTTAAAGGTATATTAAAACCATGACTAATATTGTTGAGAGTTCAAACCAGTGTATTCAACATCGCAGCAATTTTTTTTGAAATGAAGCGTCTGAATCTAATCTGCTAAAACCATTTGATTATTAATTGATTGTTTTTATTAAATGTCAATGTTCTATTACTTCCGTACAGTCCCCAAAAATCCAGTGATTTATTATGTGAATAAAATATTTTCAGCCTTCAAAAAAGTTATTTCAAATGAAACTTTTACTGTGCCAACAATTCCGTTTGCTTTTTCAATTCTATTTGTTTTTACAAACAATTTCATTTTATAAAGTTTCGATTGATTCCGGCATAGAAATGTCGTGAATAATTAAGTTGGGGATATTTTTTCGGTCTGCTTTGTTTCTATCTAGCCAACGAATTCAATATTTATTCAGAGGCTTTCAATTTCGCTTAATGAAAAGAAATCATGCTTTGGCTGGCTTTGCTGCTGCTGGCAAGCCCACGATACGAGGAGAACATCATCAATGTATCTAATGAGCGGATTAGCGTCGAAATATTATTCTATACCGTTTTCCAGTCGCCTTTATTCCCATCCATTTGTATATGTGTGACAATGCTTATCGCAAAGCAGCAAGCATTAACGTGTTGTCGTTCTCTCCAGAAGAGAAACAATTCGTGTGACAAGAACTTAAAAGAAATCTACTTCTTGTGTCTTCCATCAGATCAATTTTACATACGTTCAAGAATGTTCCGGTCGACTGGCAGTTGTCGTCGCACGATTAGAAACGCTAGCTTCAGCTTCCAGCACTTGATGAACGTTCAAAGACATTGTCAGTGTTTCAAAGTGAATGAAAAGAACCGAAAAGCATTTATAAATATTTAATTAAATACAGAGAAAATCTATTAAAAAGAATGTGCCGCCACATTTCAACACATATTAAATAAATGTAATCTTGTTTTGAAAAGTTTTCCTTCGAGAAGAATTCCTCGACAACGTCGTCAAGGTAGATTTGTTGTTGTCATCCAGTCTCTCGGCTTTAATTGAGATTTAATCCTTATTAAGAGCGTTACACGTCGCTTGATTGCCGTGCAATGATTTTTTAATTGATCTCAATTTAAAATGAATGAAAGTCGCCCGATTGATGTCTTGTGCGATGATGTGTAAGCAAAAATCAACCTGCGCTTCACAAATTGACTTGGCTAAGTGAATTTTTCCTAATTACTGTCTATTTTGAGACTGACAAAGTTGCCGCTTGCCATAAAAAATCACATTAATATTTCAATTTAATGAAAACACTTTTGATCTTCTCGCACTGTCGCTCCACTTGGCATCGTAATTTCTGCAGTTTTACTTTTGCAAAGCAAGTTCTGTGTTTGTTTTTCATTGAAGATGTTTGAACATTAAAGAAATTAAACGAGTTGAAGTGTTTGCGACTAGTCACCGTGCTTTGACTGTCTTGAATACTTAATTTTCGCACAGTTTCATTATTTTTTCGAATGACTTCCGTTTTTGGTGGCTTGTAAAGGTCTTTGACACTGGTTCCCTTAATTTACAATACCAAACAATCTATCGGAAACACTGATCATTTGTAATTCATATGGAATCGCTTGAAAATCACTTGGAAATCAGATTCACATGTTGTTGATAAACAGCAAATGTCGAAAACACTTGAAAACTCTTGTTGAATTATTTCATGGCACGATTGCGCTGCCTCATTAATCCCAAATTGTCCATAAAATTTCCCTTCACAGTTAAACTTTACTTTTTGGGAGAGACGAGACGGCGAAGATGACGGAGAAAGTGAGATGAAATGAGACGCGACTGTGAAGCTCGAATGTCAAAACAAGAAAATCATTTATAAAGTACTAATTTTCCAAGTGCGGCAACAAAACAGATGTGAACGATTTTATGTTTTGAGTAATGTGTTTATTTTCACTAAGAACGATGCATCTTTAAAAAAAGAAACAAACTTGAGATGATATTCTAGGCGCGAGAATGATTTTTCTCGTTCGCTTTTTTGTAGCCGTGAAGAGATGTCTTACAAACAACGCATCTCAAGCGTCTTAATTACTGATTATCTTGGGAGTTTTATGGTTAAACGAGATTCCTTTAATAAGAATGGAATTGGGGTAAAAGTGTTGAACTTGGGATGGATTGGAACTTGCAAAACCTAGAAGGTTTTTAGCTTATTAAACTCCAATTGAACTTCTAGAATTCTAATAAACGCATTCGATGCTGATTGAAAACTTGTTGTTTGTGTCAAATCTTGCGTTCAAGTCCTTCGAAATTATAAATTTCTACTGTCCTAATAAAAAGAGAAATGTTTCTCCATTTTTTTCCATATTCCATAGATTGATTGATATGTATGGCATGTTGTTAGCGCTATTGACTGGACCTCATCTCCATCCTACGGCCACCATTGAAGGTACAAAAATACAGGCTTCTTGGACGGTTACCCCCGCTGCCAAGAGACCTCTTATACCCGCCCTGGTCTCTGTCGAAGCAGAACTCTGTGGTGCAAAATCGCGGAGTAGTATTTTCACAGCAAGAATATATTTTTCCTTGTTCCATAGAAATATGGAAATCAAAGATAAATTAAAATTCATACTTCGACTAAATTTCTGTTTCAAATTCCATCTGTTCCAGCTCATCCCACATGCATTGCTTTCACCCCAGACAATATGTGAAGGGATTTTTCTCCTAGATCATAGCGATCTCTTCACACAGCGAAGAACATTCTTCAAACTGAAACTCGATATGGTAATTATCCCGAATGAACATATTTTGATTTGGCTGTCTCGGTGATTTGTTTAAAAAATATTTACGACAATGTTGATTTTTACTGTGTTTTAACGAGAAGAAAGAATTCTGATTTTTTCAGCGCTTTTTTACAGTCGCTGTCGAGACATTCCAGAAAGTGATTGAAGAACTTTTCGAATGACTTAATTGGGGAGTTCACAACATTGATGAATTGGATTTCGAGCTCGAAACAGAAGCGTCAGTTGCGAGTCGAGATGTTGATTAATTACAGCACAAGGTCTCGAGTTATTCACGACGCCTTGTCGGTCGCCTTTTTTTGGTTTAAAGTTATGAATGATTCTCTGAGATCGTTTTAATGCTTTCTCAACCTTGTTTCATTAGTTTTAAGGTCCCGTTGAGATAATCTTGTCAATGGTTTTAATCGCCCAGCTCATTTAATTTGAGACATGTCATCAGGTATACTTTTTTTGGTCCTTTAATTAAATTTATATGTTCTTAAGATGCCGTCAAAAGATAATTAAAAAACATTAAAAAACTTCCAGGACCCGGCCGATAAAACTTTATTTCGAGATTTTCGACTCGATTAAGCCATACGGTGAAGATTAATTCTTCGGTTTCTTCTGAAATCCGCTCCAATTTTCTCATGAATTCTATTTTGGTCATCGAACAAGCAAAACAGCGACAAAAAACATTTCCCAACGTTTCCGAGTGAATATTAAGTACTCGCAGACAATTTTTTTCCTCTGAACATCAATTTACGTCGTCGAACGATTTCACTCATGTAAATTGTTCAATTTCCCACTAATCAGACAGTTTATATGGATTTTGACAAATATTTTAACATGCTTATCACATTTTGAGTCTCACTCAGGTGCTTCTGATGTGGGAATTTCTGCTTCTTGGAATTTATTCTCCAACCACACAAAAACAGAGTCGTTAAAGTCTGTTAAAAAATGTAAGTCGCAGGATGTCCAAGAGTGGGGTGATCTTTAAATTCGTCAACTTGTGTGGTTTAAAACTGTATTTTGAAAGTAAAATTGAAACGAGAACATAAGAAATGTTATTAAAAAATAGTTTTAGGAACACTTTCCACCCTTGATCACTTCTCGGACGCCTTGAACTGCAGGAATCTCATTTGAAAGAATCAATCAAAATATAAATTAGCTCTGTGGTTTAACCCAAAAGGTTCTCGCTTGATTTAAACTTCCAGCAAACGTTCCAACTTGTCACATTTCCAGCAAACACGTCCAAGACCAGAAATTCTTTGGGGCTTTTTAAATAATGATCTTTTTATGCTACTGGATTTAGTTCTTGTTCTTTTTTGGTAAATTGTTCTCTGCTTGTGTTCAACCTTTGTGTCTCAAACTAGTTTGAGATAACAGATGAAAATGTGTCGCTGTAAATGTGGCGTCAGTCGAAGTGCAATAAACAGCTCTAATTTTTTCGTTCAATCTCTCATCGACATTCTCTGTTTGCTTTCAGGTTTCTCTTTTTATGGTGATGTGAACAACTAATGTTTCATAGGTTTTATGACTGCTTCCCAAAGAACATGGCTTTGCCTTTAGTTGTTTATGAATGAACAAGAAGTTTCACCTTGCAAAAGACCATCGAGTAATTTCTCCTTCTTTAAAACACCGAAACTTCAGTAAATTTGTTTATGGTACGACTTCTTCTGGAGTGACTAGGCGCAATAAAACCCGACGTTGTAAACTCGTAAATTCGTAAATATTGAATAAGGCATAATAGTTTGTTTATTTACGTTTATTGAGGCTCAAATGAGGTTCTTTGCGATGAGAGATCGACAGATAAAGCTGTTCAAAGCATCCGACGGCATTCTCAAGCAAAATTTTAGCAGCGTAATGTGTTCAAAATTTAATTTGAATTAAAATTCTGGGGAAAAGAATTCGAACCAAAGAATAGATAGAAAATGCATAAATTTTAAATTTCATACAAAACTGAAACTGCTCCAGTTGAAAGTTAATCGGCAGTCTGAGAAACATTTTAAAGCCATAAACCTGATGAAAATCATAAAATACTTCCAAAAGGTTCGAACATGCAAGGATGATTTGAAGTGATCCAAGAAATGTCGCCTTTAATAAACCCAGCTTTGATTAAATTAAGTCAACTGAAATAACCAATTTACTGACAGAGACCTACAACATGTTCAATAAACCATTAAAATTCTTCGGTTGATTATGAAAACGATGTTCATGGACCTGAAAAATGACATCAATTTTAGTGGAGACTCGAGACTGATGATGAACGAGAAAAATGTTTTAACAGAATTCCTTTTGTCTGTTGTCCACGGGCCGTAGAAAAACAGTCATCCAAAATAATTATTTCAAAAATACAACTTTTTCTGATGTTTGTTTGACAAACATGAGAAATTTATTTATGTTCTGCCACAAAAACGAAGACATAATTTGTTGTCAAATCATTTGGTAGACATAAATTTTTTATTGATTTTCGTTTTTTACGCTGAAAACGACAAAAAGGAAACAAAAAATGTGAATTTATTATTGGCTAATAATATTGTTTTGCAATCGAAAGAACTGTTCAAATATTACAGTTAAAACACTTTAGCTTCGGTTATTTATGCTGAATGTCTGCCATAAAACTCGTAATGAAAGGCCAAAGACGCTCAACTGTGTACGCATACCTTTGAAGAAATAATAAATGCGATCGTATAAAATGTTTCTTTTTTCGGCGAAGGTCGGTCCGACGTCGAAAACAGCACAAGTGAGTTAAGTTGTTTTTCAAATGCAACTTCAAAAATTTATTCAAGAATTTTTGATATTTATGTTCAGAGATATGTTCAGCAATCATAAATTTCAGCATCGTCGATCTTGTCTGACGATAAAATTATTGAAATTTCTGAAACTCAGAACATCGCGAAGTTTTTCAGTTAGGGTAAATGACAACTTCATTGTAGTTTGTAGCATAACAGGAAAGGCTGAAACATTTCAAGCAACTTAAAGTTCATCCGACATAACCTCAAAAGACTTTCAATTTTCACTTTAAAATGTTTATTCAATGTTTTCTTTTCTTTTTCCTTTTATTGCATCTAGATAACATACGATTGATTCATTTTTATACATACTTTCATATTGATTCCATAAATTTCATTATGATTCATAAATCTAGTTACATAAATATGATACACCATCGTTCATTCAATTATGTTTTGCCTTTTCTGCATTTCTTCGGGCGAGATTTATGAGAATGCATTTGCTTTTGCAACTTTTTCTCTTTTGCATCAAACGAAAACTGTTCTCGTTAACATAATTCGTAATAATTCTTATATGGCATTAAATTATTGCAATTAAAGTTGCTTGAATTCAAATGATGAGACATTGGGTCGGAGACATTCAACAAGCAGTCGATATGTTTCAGTCTGCTACAGAATCTTGAAAGGAAAACTTTTCTTTGAATATTAATGATCCATCTTGAGATGCAGAAGTTTAAGTATGCGATTATTCTTCTCTCGGTTTTACAAATATCACATTTACACTAGCTTACTTACAACTTCTACTAGAAAAACTTTCATTTTAATTAATTTACACATCTTGATTTACAAAAAAGCAATTAATTATCATAAGTTGATTTTTACACAATTTTTTCGTTGATTATCAATAATTTCTTTTATACATTTAAAGATTGCAGAGATTGTTTGGTTAAGATTCAAATTTCTTAAAGATTCAAATTTCTTAAAGATTCAAATTTCTTAAAGATTCAAATGAAGAGAAGTTTTTAGACATTTAAGAACATAAATAAGAAACCTTAGACAGTTTTGTGGGTGCTGCTTTTGGTACTTTGCATTATGACAAGGAAAGTCGCCTTGAGTTTTGTTGCCTAAACAAGCTTCAGATGCAAGCACTGATTAGCAAGTTTTACAATAAAAAAGAAAGAAATTCCAAGTCATCATTCAAGATCCAAAAAATGCGGGCACAAATTGTCTGTCCAAAGATAAAGAAATAAATTTCTCGCTTGTAACGCATCGTCATGACGATCGACCATCGAGAACTGGTGTATCGTTTATTTGTAAAGTGTTATACCCTGTTTGTTTTGTCGTAGCTATGAAAGAATCTTTATGAAAAGTTTTCATTGACGAAAATTCCAAATGGAAAGCAAAATCACATTCTCATCATAACGTTTTTCTTTTTTTATTGTCCCATTGATTGAATGAACTTAAAAACTTTTACTCGACCTCTGTTTAGCGTCATGGTTTGGTCACGTTGATTGCTATTGGTGTCACTGGTGTTGCAGATGAGGGCAAAGACTTTTCCGGTGAATTGTGTTCGTGGGTTGACGACGTGCTGCTAGCAGGAGAGGCTCTGGGTGGCGGGGCTGTTGGGCCGTTGTTTGACGGCGATGAAGTTGTTAAACTTAGCGGCCCAAATGTGGGAACTTTTGATAGTACTGAGCTGAGTGGAACGCCAGACATTCCGTTGTGGGCCAAAGAAGCCCCGAAGGTTCGTTGATAAGACTCGAAGATTGCAGCGTCGTGTGGGTTGGCCAAATGCGCGGCACTCGGCCCGTAAAAGTTTCGGTACAGCTCGGGGCGCATGTAAGGATGGTGCAATGGATGGAGTCCCCTTGCTGCTAACGGTGACAAAACCTTACCGGAAGAGTGATATGGATTTCCAGCGTTTGTCGAGAGATTGGAGGGTTCGTCTTTGCTTTCTTTGCTAGCCATGTCAGCCAATGACCATATCCTGGGCTTGCTGATTACGTTGGAGTTTGTGTTTCCAGTTGCAGTTTGATTTGGGTTGGGTGGTGATCCAGATGGATGTGGAGGGCGGAGATGATGAAGAGCTGCAGGGTGGAAGAGTGGATGTGGGTGTGGAATGCCAGGGCGGTCGTAAATATCTGGTGAGTTGGGTCCACTGCCGTTGCGTGACTCATTCCAGTCATTATGGTTGCCAGATGGTCGGTCAATGTCCATTCTCGAAGGACGGTCGCCGTCTTCACTTGAACCAGTGCCAGAATCTGTGGAGAAAGCTCGGTTAATCAACCATCAAATGGAACAAAAGTTCAAGGCACTTACCCAGCATGTCCTTATCATCGTTGCTTTTATGATCGTCATCATCGAGATTTACATCATCATCTTCTACACGATTCCGTGGCTCCCAAGTCATTTTATTTTCTTTCTTTAGACGTCGCCGGGCGTTGGCAAACCAAGTCGACACTTGAGTCAAAGTCATTTTGGTGATGATTGCCAGCATAATCTTTTCGCCCTTCGTTGGATATGGATTTTTCTTGTGTTCGTTGAGCCATGCCTTCAGTGTGCTGGTCGTTTCGCGAGTAGCGTTTTTTCTTCGCGCGCCGTTCAAATCCATTGGATATCTGCAATTAATAAAAAATCGAGTGATTAGTTTTATGAATCAATAAGGATTCAAACCGTTAAAAATTAAAGACGATGTATTATCAAAAAGTTTCAACATTTGAGTCAACTTTAATTTATATATTGAAAAAACCATTTGCAGTTGAAACTCTCCGCTGAATGCGTCTTATTTCAGTTCAAATGCATTTTAATTCAATTGAAATCTTGTCGCAAGCTTACACAGTCACTGTTTGCATGGTAAACCCAACTTTTTTCGCGTCAATAAGCAAAATCAGTTTTTTTCTCCCATCGAGTGAACACATTTTGCGGGCTTTGTTTATGAAGTTGTGAAAAAGCAGTTATTCACCACAAATTTGGCTTTTTTGTTTTCGTGTTATTGGGTCGCCGGGATTTTAATTCCTTTTTATGAAAATAATGGAGACTGCATTTTTTCTCGAAGCCACTCGAAGGGAAAACTTTTGTGCTAGGCCCAAAACTCTGTTTGTTGGACATGGCAAAGGCGAGATAATTTCCACCAGCTGCTTCTTCCACGAGACCATATCAGCAATTATGAACACGAAGTTTATTATTTATGCCATAATTCGGGGGAAAGTTCTCTCGAACAGACTCCGCTTGGCACCAAAGGTTTTGGTTTTAATTTTTTTTACACTTGTCGGTAGCCAGAATTAATTGAATGGTTAAGTGGAGAGTTTAACGACGAAAATTTTTGTGGAGTTGCGGGTGTAAAACAGTTATAAATTTCACCGCATCATTTCAGGAAAATTAATGGCATATTTGGGGTCGAAGTTTAATGGCACCGAAAAATTATCAACTGCCCAGTCTCTGCTACAATTTTTTTTTTTTAAAATTTCAGTGTTGCACATAAACAAGAATGGACAATTTGTAAGTGCATGAACTTGTTCAATTGAAAATTTCGTGTCTGAAATTGCTGCAGTGTTATAGAAGTTAAAATTAGTCCGTGAGAATTTAAGATCAATATATGTACATTACGGGCAAACAAATTATTGTTTAAAAACTTTGTATTTGTCGAGGTAAAACAAACTAATATCTGCGTTGGAAGAAGTTCTTGACAGATCGAACAGCATCCCTGTCCTCCGAAAAATGTCAAAATCATTCGACAGAAAAAATGCTGTTCAGCAAAAGTGCAATTTTTCATTTGCGCCAATTCTTTCCCGTTCATTTTGTATGTGCAACTGCAATAGATCATTTTTTCACAATGCATTCCAAGTATTCAGATGCATTTGAATGTTTTTTTTAAAAATGTTTTATGCATGACAACGACATGCACCACTCTCTTCCAGCATCTGCCAAATTTTTCGTAGACCGTTCGAAACAAAAAAATCGGTGCATATTGAATAAAGCTTTGACGGCGAGCAGTTTTTTGCGAGATTTATTTATAGGCACTTTTCAATCATTTGCCATTTTTAATTGTCAATCAAGTCAAATGGAAATGAAAGTTTTATTTTGCCATAAATGCATTCCACGTTGAATCCCTGGCAAGGGACATTGTTTTCATGTCACATAATACCTGCGATGTTGAAGTGAAGTGATTGATTTAAAAGTGGCCATAAAAAAATAGGAGACGACGACAAATTTGAAGGCACATGTGAGAACATAAAAGCTGCAATCTGATGGACTTCGAAACGTCTGAAAAGTCATCGAACAACAAGCCATGTACGCTTAATGAATCAATTTATGAATTATTTAAAAATGGATGAAAACTGCCATCAATTTATTCATTTAATTTGTCAACGCGTTGTCAAAATATTTGCAGCGCTTGCATTAAACTCAAATGTTCGACACAATGATCAATTTTAATCAACAGCAAATTATGATAACGAGCATCGTGTTGCGCGATTAAAAAGTTAATTAAAAATAATTGTAACGCGGAAAATCGAAAAGGCTGCGAAGCGAACAAAAATCGAACGTCCGAGGCCTGGCCATTTCCTCTAGTTCATTAAATTTGTGCATGTCAATGTTTTAAAGGTCAATTTATGGCTTAGGCAGGCAATTTATGCAAGCATGTGGCTACTAAACTTTTTCCATTATTCCCAAATAGCTTGTAACCGGCGACAAGCGACGCTTTCCATGACCACCCACGCTTGAAAAGCATGTTTAGGCCAGAAACAAAGGCACAATGACATAAAAATTAGTCGTCTTCCAACTGTGTGATATTTTGCTTCGTGTTTCTGCACAGCAATGCACTTCCGGTACAAGCTGCCACATGAATTCTTGATTTCAAACAATCACTTTTCTAGCGTCGTCTAACAAGTCTTGCCTATGACACATCGGCTTTTCAACACTGAACAGACAAATAAGTCACAATTCAAAGCCACACAAAGTTCTGCAAAGTGTGTGCACACCGAAATATTTTAATGATTTCTTAAAGAACATTATGAGACGATGTGCTGGGAATTATGATGTGCTTGGCTGTTGACTGCCTGGCTGTTTAGCCATAGCGGGCAAATAAACATTTTTATTACTTTTTATTCATTTTAAGTGATCAGCGATTTGTACACAAATTTCCGGTAATGAAATAAGTGAAATAAGTGAGCGGTGACTGATGGCTGAGGCATGCACGACAAATGGAAACTGTAATGAAACGATTTCTGTTTGCTGCGATGTGTTAACATTGTTTGATCATCGCTTGTAATTTGTCATGAATGCTTAATTCTGTTCGTCGTCGCGGTTTTTCAATGAATCAACTTGCGAGTAATTTGTATTTGATTGTATCGTTGCTTCGTCACAATTGTCTGCGCCCAAATAATTGATTTATTTTTGCCATAAAATGTCTGCTGATTACCGTTAAAGTATTCCTTTTGACAAATTTAGTTGGAAATGTTTCGTGAAGGTTGTTCTACCCAAGCCAGTTTGTCTTCCGAAACAGTCCAGTTGGCATTAAATTTATGCAGTTCCTTTAAGTGAACCGAAATTTATTTATTTGAATCCGATAAAAATGCGTTTCAAGCAAACAAAAAAGTTTTTAATTTACATTTGCAGGTGCTAGATATCAATTGACTGCACAATGGCTTTGCCAAGCGGTTGAAGCAACCAGGGTGACATTTTTTATAAGTGTGATTAAAGATAAAATGTTGCCAAAGTTGAGACATTAAGCAACAAGGTAATTTCTCTTTGATGATCATGGCCTGTGTGAGTTAATTTAATAGGAATTAAACTTGAGACATCAACGTTGAAGCAATGAAAAAAGAACCAGTGTTTAACAGCTCGGACCATCAACACACTTGTTCGATTAGACTATAAAAGCAGATTCACATATTAAACCTCCTAGATTCATCGCTGAAAACCATTTCTCAGAAAAATAATCGTTCCAGTCGGTAGAAAACAATTCCTGCAAATCCAAAGTGGTTTTTACCAATAATAATGTCTTTATTCAAATTGCAACCGCGATTTTATTCTCCTTTGTAACGAGTTTGAGATAATGTGTAAGATAAAAGGGTCTGGTGGCTGGGACATAAAACAACGACAGAGTTAAGTTAAAACGCCTTCGCAACCGTTTTTTGCTTGTAATTGAATTTGCGCGCCGAGTTTTTTCATAATGCCGAGATTTTAATTCGATCTGTGCCGCAGAGTTTAATGCGAAATACGAAATTTACATTAAAACGGAGAATAAAAATAAAAGGCCCGTTTCAAAGTTGCGCACAGTTAGCGACGGCGATGTGTTCGTCTCGGGATTTTTTGGGTTTCGCGAGTCGCAACTGTGATTTAAAATAAAGACAGGAAATGTTTGTTAATAAATAACATGACATTATAATGTTCGCTATTTGGTTTATTTACATATTTATTTATTCTCCTCTGAAGTTTGCTTCGTTGTCTTGTCGATTGCGTTTGTTTTCAACTTCATTTCGCTGAAACTGATGCGACTCACATGGCTGTTGGACCCCATGAACATATTGCGGTACACAGAAGTCCGCACACGCAACTCAATGAACGCGAAATCGGCAAGAAATTACTCGATTATAAAATATACTCCGAGTGATAATTTGCTCGAACAAATCCGAAACGAGCCAAAAGAAGTCGAAAGCGTTACTTAAGACTTCTTATCACGTTCGCTGATAAATTTTATAGCTTGAACAAACTTTTATATGAATCAGAAGTCAATAAATTTGTCGTAATTCTATTGCAAATCGAATATTAAAAATTCGATGATTGCCTTGGCTTCTTTCGCTTTCTGAGAAAGTCAAACATCAACTTTGATTTATCAATAAATTCTATTGCAAAATTTGTTGAACTATCTGCGGCGGTGTAAACAGAAAAGTTTTCAACCGAGTTGGTTTGGCTAAAAATCAGTTTATTTATGAGTTTTGAACTTGAAATCGATTTAAGTACTGTTGTTTGTATTTGAGTTTTAGAAATTTTAAAGCCAAATAAGAAGTCATAATTTTAAAAACTATTAGGATCATTTACCAATAAATACGCACTGAAATTCTGAACCCCGAGACCCGTTT